>VXAC01002186.1:342204-384111 GCA_013399225.1 Rhipidura dahli
GCCGCTGGCTCGGGGATGCTCCCGCCGCTGCCCGCCGCTGCCCCTGCCGCCCTTCGCGCACCGGGAGCCGCGGTGCTTGGTCTGGCTTGTCCCTCCCCGCTGCGAGGCTGCTGCCCTTGGTTGCTGCCGCCATCCCCGCAATAACCCGCATGCTGGACGGCGAGACACGAGGCCTTCCCGGGGACCTATTGACAGCATCCTCGCACAGCCTGCTGGAGCTTGCTCAGAGCCCGCGGGCTGTTGTGGTAGGGCCGGTGAAACGGACAGTTGGGTACGGAGACGGGAAATTTTCTGGTGTCATTTAGTAATTTAAAGCGACAAGGAGAGATTGCAAAGGCTGCGTTAGCCCGCTGTTTAAGAAGGTGTTCAATGTCCGAACAAGAGAATAATGCAAGAAACTTGCATTAACGAAGGAAGGTAGTGAAATAAGGGAATTACTTTTGTAGAGGATACCTGATGATTGCAACTTGCATCCATCCATTTTGCTTTATGAATAAGTGAATAAGGAACTGCTCACTCATGCAGTATGCTTGAGGTTTCAGATGGTTTTTAAAATCAGTTCATTTGAAAATGTTATTTTTCATAGCTGTCTGCTTTTCTGTGATTAGATAATTTGGAAATTATATTTCACAAGAGGCATATACTTCACAAGCTAGTGAAACAGTAAAATCGAAGCAAAAGCTATATTGTGTCTTCTGATAGATGTGAATCTAAATTATAATTTGGGTTTACTGAGATACGTCTGATATTGTTTTCCTTTTTTTTTTTTTAATCTTGCAGTGTGTTGCAGTGATTAGCATGTGTTGCCATAAATGGGAAGTAAGAATAGAAGGCGTATTAAAATGCTGGTCATTTATGAACTTCCATTATGAATATCAGTAGTTCTGAGTGCTTGGGAATATGCAGCATTCCAGGTCCATGTCATTTCTTATGCTTGGTATGTTTATTGAAATGGAAGAGCCTGTCGAGTAGGGGTTTTTTTTTTGTATAGGAGGTATCCTTTGTTGATGAGATAGATCTTTTGCTTGACAGATGTTATAACTGAACTGTGGTATGTGGGACTGGAAGGTATATTTCACAAGTTTGGCTAGTGCCACTGATAAAATTATTTTTGCTTCTTAATGGAAAAATGGGTTAGTGGGAATTTCAAGGTCATCTTCAAATACAGAGTAATTAAGCTGCCTTTGGAATATATCTTTTCTTCTTCAATGTCACACGTTTTCCATATATCAATCCTGTCACTGTTGACATTTTCTGGATTTGTTTGCTGTCTAAAATAATCTGATCTTTATCAAGTTTTAATAGAAGCAATCCATAAAGCTTCCTAAGTCAATTTCATTTGAAAGATCTCAATAAAAAGTATTTTAAAAAAAGAAAATCTTACTGCTAAATCTAAACCAAACCCAGATTCACTGTTGGAAAAAATGACAAGAAAAAGGGTTAAGATGGATGAATGAATACCAATCCCACTTTATATGCTGATGAACTAGTAAGAAAGTAAATTCTTACTGTCAACAGCTGTGACTTAGGTAAGTCCTGGCTTTCTGTTCTTTGATCTTTCTGGAAGCCTTTTCCAATGCAAATTATTCCATTGTAGACATCTGTTGGTTTTGACTTTCCTAGCCACTTTACAGTTCGCAACTGAAATGTCATTTTGTTGAACACTTATAATTCTACTGTAAATCTGTGAATAATAAAAGTGAAACAAATTGTTTCTATCACAATTTTTTAACTGTTTGAATCAAGAGCAGAAGCACTGGGGCTTTTGGGAATAAGGCAGGCAGTATCTAAGTTCAGTTATTAAAGTAGGGCTTGGAAACATGAAGAAAGGCAATTTATAAACTTGGAAGAAGTTTCCAGGTGTTGCCACATTGAAAATTAGTTTGATTTATTGATTTGTCCCTCTCATGATGTGAAAAAAAAAATTAAAAACCCAAATGGCTGTAGCGCTACATATCTCTGAGAATGCTGTCCTCATTTGCATCATGGAATCTGCTAGACATAAAGGGCTTTGAAGAGCCATATTTTCATGGCTGGACAAATATATACTTTTAAATATACACAGCTTTTGTTTTGGTAATTTTATTGTAAAAGGCTATTTTCTATAGACATTAAAAATTAAAAGCTTAATGAGCAATAATACTGGTAATTTTAAAATGCTTCACTATCTGTTGATGTGAGGTGTTTTTAGTTTCCTGTGAACTGTCCCTTTTTGTTGATAAGATATATTTTATATGATTTTTCATGGTACCACAGATAATTCATCTGGAAATAGGAATACCATGACACCTTTACAGATCTAGGCTATCATATGCCAGTATGCATAGTATTATATTAGATATATTTCAGAGTTAGGAAACATATTTGGGAGTGCAGAGCTAAGCAGTATAACATCTCTTAAGATGTAGTTTCATTCTTTTGGGGATGACCAATTTATTAATGAGACTGGCCATAATAAGCAAAACTCTTCATTTGCTGGGAATTTTGATTCAAATATATGTGTTGTATATTTAAATAAGTACTTCAGCTAAGTATCTTTGAATCATAAAAGTAGCTACTGTATTTAATTTTCTTACACGTGGTATTTTTGACATGGCTTGCTAGAAAGCAGATCGATTTACTATGTCAAAATAAAACCTAGGCTTTATGTCATTTGTTGTAGTCCTCGTCCAGAATTTCATTAGAATATCATTGTATGGTACAAATAAAGTTTTTTACAAATCCCAGCATAGGCCAAGTTGCTTGTTTGTTACATAGTTGGAATTTAAGAGCCCCTTTCTGCATTCATTCCATTTGGAGAGAGACCCTTCATCAAGATTAATATCTGTTCTCATTAGCTGAGTCAACTTCTGTTTTAATTGAATGCTATAACAAGGGCAGAGTATCAACCTTAGGTTAAAGCCAAAAGTTTAGACTCTTATATTTAGTGAGGATATCACAAGAAGTATGCACTCCTTTAATGAGCCTGCAGACACCTCAGCCAAATCACATAAAGTCAAAACTAAATCTGACAATTTCAAGCTAAAACCACGTGCTATTGCCCCCTCTTATGCTATGCTTTTTTTAAGATCAAATACAAGTTTCTGTCTCTTTGCCAAGTCTCTCCCTTTTCTGATTTCTATGTTGTCCTGATTTAAAAAGCAAACAAAAACCCCACCCCTAAAACAAAATAATCCATCACACCAAAAATTCTTCCTCCCTCAGGTCTTGCCTATAGGTAGATCTCCCTTTAGGAAGAAAGTGATGAAGTTGCTGGAGCATAGAGATTTGCCATTTTCATTTTCAAAAGCAAAGTGGTAGGCTTTTTCTCTTGTCTTCTTGATGATGATTTTCCAGCTTCTTCACCTTAGAAATGAGCAGTGTTGCCATTATATGAATAAAGGAATCTTAGCATAAAAGAACTAGTTTGCATTGGACCTCCTTCAGGAGATCACATAGTCCAATACCATGCTTAAGGCAGACTTAATTAGCCATGGACTGACTTTGTTTTTGCAAAAGCAAGGTAACTGGAGTGAAAATACAAAGTCACAAGATGCCTTCAAGCTCTTCTTGCAGCTTTCCACAAAGGTATGGTTTGATGCTTACTGAGTGAGGTGTCTTTCTCTGCTCCAGGCATTTTTTTTAGTAGTTTCTGAAGTGGTTGTTTCAGTTTATCAGAAAGCTTCTGTCCTAACAGGTGAGAACATCCTGCCTCTTGTTGGATGGCATAGCATGTGAAGGTCCATCAAGTATATTGAGGTCTTTAGAAACAGAATACCTTTTGTTTTTCGGGTTTCTCAAAGATTGCTTCTGGTTGAGAATTTTGGTTAAAGGAACATTTGGTTTGGTCTGTCAAAGTAGTGTTCTAAATATTCAATTACAAATAGAATTAGTGTAAGTTAAGATGATAAGATGCATCACACCCTTGATGTGTCTTTGACTTAGCTGCAATCACAACTTTTTTTTTCTCTTTGCAGAGCATTAATGAGTCATTTATATCTGCAGAGTAGGTAGTACCAAATGGCCTCCTATCAGAATGTGTATTAGGAGAACTAGTGTATTCCTTTGGTCACAGATCCAAAAAAATCATCTCAGTTTATAAAGAACTGCCCACAAATAAGCTTTAAGGAGTTATGTCTCTGCTCTTATTTTATGTAATGTTGTCAACTGAAGTGTAACTGTTGCCTTAGTATGGCCAACAGACCTTTCGAGTAGCAATAGGTGTAGCTCCTAAAGATTATTAGAAAGGCAAGATTGGTGGAAAAAGGGTACTATATATTATTGTTAGAACGCCTGTTTTAAATGTGTGTTTACTGTACAATTATTTCCTTTTTTTCCTGTCTTAGGAAAGACGATTAAATACCTAATGCAATACAAATAGTCCATTTCCTTTCCTTCAGACTTTATATTTGTCTTGTGCTTAATACTACCTGTTCTTTCTAGGTTGGGTTAGCTCCAAACAGGAATTGTGTATCTTAAGAAAGAGCTAATATACTGCTTCCTCTATTTATAATTCCAACTATGTCCATCCTATCCCATTGAATTCATACTTAGGAGTGTGACAAAATTAGTGAAATTTGAGGCAAGGTGCTTAAATTTTATACTAATTTTGTATTTCTCTTCAGTTCATACTTGGTTTGTAGTTCATAAAATTACAGAATATCCTGAGTTGGAAAGGATCTACAAGGATCATCAAAGTCCAGCTGTTGTCCCTTCACCCCAAGAATCCCACCATGTGCCTGAGAGTGCTGTTCAAAGGCTCCTTAAGCTCTGAGGCTTGGTACTATGACTGATGCACTGGGAAGTCTGTTCCAGTGCCTGACCACCCTTGGGGGAGGAACCTTTTTCTAATATCCAACCTAAACTTCTGCTGTTGACTCCTTCACAAGCTATTTCAAGTTCTCTGTGAGACATGCTAGACACACCTTGTTTTTATGTATAGTCCAACACATATATCAGTGATCACTTAAAATATTTGCAGAAGTAAATTCGAAGTACCTCAAACATTGAGGTGTTACTGTAGTTTTTTAAAACAATTTTTCAGTTTAACAAAGCTCCACAATATGCCAAGAGTGCATTAAAAAAATGGATACTTTCCTACTAAGTTTTCTATTCTGTAGTATTGTTTCTGTCATATGGTTTGAGATGAATCCCGTAGTCATCATCAAAGCAAAATGACTTGGCAAGTTTAGATTTGGTAAAAGCTGTAGATCTGGGCCAAGGGATTAATAGCTTATTTGCACAGCAAAGGAAACGTTTTATTTAATGTTCCAAATCTACTGTGACCCTAGTATTTCATAGGTTTTATTTTGGGTTTTCAGAAATGGCCATGATTTCTTCAACTTATAGCTAATTAAAATGCTTGTTCTTATTTCCCTGGTGTCTGTTGATAGGTTCATGTTTTTCTGTTCCTGGCATTTTCTAAAGTGGTCTCTAGGTTAATTTCTGAATCCTTTATAAAAGGTTAACCACAGAAAAGTGCCACAGATGTTCAGTCATACTCTTGTCAATCCTGCAGAGCAAGCACCTAGTATTTGTGATATACAAATGTACAGTTTGAGCAGAGTTAGAAAAATGAAATTCTGAGCACCTTCTTTGAAGTCTTTTTTCCAATGCAGCAAAGTACTCTGCTTTTTTATTTAGTTTCTTACTTGTTATAGGGAGGTTGAGCATAGTAACACAGTAACTGAGTACAATTTCTGCTAAGCTGAATGAGGAAGTTTTCGTCAAGGTCAGGGGAAAAAAAATCTAAATTTGAAACCTGTGGCAACTCAGTTGCAAATATGGGATGTTCTTAAGGTTGTTGGGTTGGGGTTTTTTTAGGTCATGATCACTAGAAATGTGGTATTTAATCTAATTTTCTTGAAAGAAAAAGACCATTAAAAGGCAGAGTTGTGCTCATTACTTTTTGCTGTCTAGGAAGTAAGGAATGGCTTTTGAATTTAATTCAGCTGAATGTCTTGTCATTGCTGAAGGGTACTGTCACTCTCTGATGTCCTGTTCAGTAATCCAGCCAAACACCAATAACTTGCATTCTGCAATGTTGAAAAGGAAAGTGAGAAGCTTAGGTCCATAGGGTGGTAGTTGCACAATTATTTTCTTGCATGACAATGCTTACATATTTTTGTCTACCGTGATGATTCTGTCTTGCCTTTGTGTTGCAGGTGCAATTATTTTTTTGAGGTGCACTGTAAACCTGACCTATGTTTAAGAAACAAACTAATTCCTCCCTCAAAAAATTCCCACCCAATCTCCTTTCCAGCTGTCATGATGAGCCCATCAGCTTCTTCATATTCTAGGGAGTCATGAACAAGTGTAGGCTCCTAGTTAATTAGGTGTTTTGGTGAAGAGTCTATGGCATGATTTAATGAATTTAGTTTTTCATACCCACTCAATGATATTCTCATGATGTTTGAAAATTATTTGATCTGCTAACTCAGTGGCTGCTTTTCATCATTGGCAGTGCCCTGCATTTCCATAGTTCTTAAACAGCATTCATAACTTTCTTAAACTGAGTCAACTGTGGTAAAGGGATTTCAGGAACAGTGGGCTAGAGCTTGGTGAGGAAGGAGAGCAACCAAACTTCTAAGTGTTTGCAGCATTTGAAAAGAAGAGTTGTATTTCACTTTTCTGAACTGATCTGTGAAATGTATCAAGTGATACACTGACAGAATCAGAACTTACATGTATATGTATATATGAGCATATCTGTCTATCTGTATTTATTTGTGTGTGCATCTGATGGGTTTTTATCTGTCACTGTTCAGTGTAGACATGACACATGAAAGCCAACTAAGATCAGAAAGGTAAAGCCTTAGTGGTATTTCTAAAGTAATTTCTAGTTCCATATATTCTGGTGTACAATTTCCTTAAATTCAGCCCTCTCTGCAGGAGTGAACTTTTCCTACTATTACAAGTATTCCATCAGCATTTGTCAAGAAAGAACATCCCTTTCAGTGTTGGGTGGTGGTAACAATTACATTTATCTTAACTGGTGAGTCAACACTGATAATCTTCCTTTGTCCTTTGCCTCTGTAATAGAAGAGTGCTAAGTCACATTCCTTATTGTTCTTTTCCAAGGATGGTTAAGGGAGGGAGAGAGACAGATGGAGAAGCAGAAATGACGAATTTCTTTTCCTTTTAAAATACTTTATCTGAATTGACTCAGAAAAGAGGAAGCTTCTAAATAAAATTTATTACTAACCATAGCTAGCAGGCTATTTTTCAATTGCTGTTTCAATATTAATTTTAAGGACAAGGTGTTCACTGCTGGTGTAAACTGTTAGTACTTTAGATGTAATGTATATTAGTGTTTTATTTCAGAAAAGTCATAATGAATAAAAAAAAAATAAAATATTTTCCTTCATGTTGTACTGAGTTTCACTTGATAAAAGATTGAACAATATTAGGCCTTTGTGTAAATTTAAGGTTTCTCTGTTCATCAAAATGACAGTGTTGGGACTTCCCAGGATTATGTTGAAACTGACACTGCATAGTAACATAAAAAAAATTCAGTTAAACTGAATCAAAATGCTGTCATTTATATGTCTCTAATTATCAAGGGATTGAAAAGTCTGATATGCCATTTTAACACTTCGGTTAAAAATGCTACTTAGTGCATATTCTGTGAATACTGTTACACGTTTCTAAATGTGTAAGTGAGCTGCAGATCTGTCCTTGGATCTTACTTTAGAACATATCTAATTTATTAGATTAAAAAGTACAAGAACTATTTGAACGTGTGTTCATTTTAAGCATCTTAAAATTAAAGTATTCCTTTAAAATAGGATTCCTCACTGCTAAGCAAGCAAAATATTGTAAGCACTGTTAATGCCAAATATTTGCATAAAAAGCAGCTGCTTTTAAAGCCTGATATATTTGTTTTCCTTCACTTACATGTATTTTGGACTTTTTAAGGAAACTATATCGGAATATATATGCTATGCATCTGTTACTGATTTGATGCTTATATGAGTGTTGTTTGCTAAGTATGAAAGCTCTTAGGACAGTCTTAATAAAACTGTATAAAATACAGTTTTAAACTGTGACTACAAATTGTGAACATTTTAGTTTTCTAAAAGCATCAAATTTTAGACTCACTTTGATTTCCAAATGGCCAGCTAAATAGGAAAATTTTCTAAAAAGCCTGTTTGTACTACTTTCCTACAGTCATGCAAAATTTGACTCAGTAAAGGAAAATTAAATATGGTAAGCTACCACATTTCTTATGTAGTGAAAATAATTCATTCTAAGGTTCAAAAAATAAATCACTGACAGTGATTAATTCCTGTTGAACTGCAACGTATTTGTTATTAAGGTATTAATTATTATGACACCATATGTAAACTGGAATGTATTCCTGTTACCTCTGCTTAAAATAATGATAAGTATGAAAATCTAGTAGTTCAAGGTGTACATACACACAGGCAAAATGCTATTAATCTCCAGCTCTTTGCCTTTTTGTTAAGGACAAGAGATAATTGCCCATAATGTCATGCAGCACCACTCTTCCAATTTTTTAATCCATTCTGAAATACCCAAATGTTAATTTTAGAATATTTCTCTGCTTTTCTTCAGTTGTGAATCTGCCCCAGCAGATGCGTACCACCTAAGTGTATAATTAAAATGAGAAAAAGCTACCAGTTTTATTTGTGACTTATATACTTTGTTGGATTTGAGCACTTTCTTAGTAGATAAAATAGTTCACTACCTCAGAAAATACTCAAATCAGCAGGTAGCAGTGTGTAATGTCTGTGCTGCTCCTCATGTAAGAATACAACAAGATGGTTGTATCTTCAATGCCATGAAAACTCTGTGTTCAGCTGTGTTACTTTCTTCATAAGCACTGTAGAAATATGATTTTTAAAATCGAGGGCTAATTCAAAATCCAGGGGCATCTATGCATCTTGAGCTTCTTCTGGCCTATGTCCTCTGACAGTAACTACTGCCTAACAAATACTGTTCTGTCACATTCCTGAAGACGTGTGCAATGTATTTTGGTGCTGGTTGGTTTGTTGGGATTTTGTGTGTGTGTGTACTAGAGGCTTAAATCATAATGTCTCTAAAAAGGCAATTAGGTGTGTGTTGGGGAAATTCTTAAAGCTCAGAAGAATGGACTTGGGAAGTGCTTTAAAATTCTTGAGAGTAACCACTGGTCTATGATGTAGCATAGTACAATGCTGGAGGTCTTGTTGATTGTAGTGTCTGTGAACACTATTAAAATAATTTTTGAAAAGACTTCTCTTTCTTTGGTCTCTACTTATATTGTTTCCATGGGTTTGGACTCTTCAGACAATAGTTGGTATGTGTGTAACAAGGAAGTTGTCAGCTTTTCTGTTAATAGGCTTATACACTGTCTACACTGTATCATGAGGCATAGCTATAGATATATAGTATACCAGCCAAATCAATTTTTCTATTGTGTTGGTGATAGATTGGGTTTCATTCATTCATGTGTTGTAGAACAAGTAACCTGGGATCATGATAAGTTCGCCCAATTGCCATTGAGATTTGTATTGCTCTTTAGTGTCAGAAGTAGCTACTCTCAGAACTAGCTACATGAAAATTAGTTTGGATAGAGATCTTTGTGTACTTGCGTCAGCTTCTAATTATGTAGAAATAGCCACAGTAATCAAAGGTTTGTCTGTTGTTTAAAACAGCCTTCTTCCAGAAAGATACCTCTTCCTTCTACGTATTGCTTGCTAATGGTAAGTTAGTGAAATGAAGAGTACAGAGAGACACTAAGACATTAAAATTCACGCTGAAGCCATGGAGGGAGTAACTTAATTTTCTTAATAAAAAACAGGCCTTAAAAAAATATTGTCAAGCTGTTTCTTTAGTTTAGTTTGGTTTATACAGACAGCTTAAAAAATACAAAAGGAGATACTGTGCATATGGAACTCCCCTAGATGTTACCATTTCACATGTCGTTTTCCAGTTAGATTGGGGGGGGGGGAGTTATGGAGTTATTTTTTAAAAAATCACTGATTAGCTACATATATTGTAAAAGTACACAAAGGAAAGCAAACAAACAAATCTATCCCTCCTTAAAATAAATACTATAGAATCATTATTAAGTATTTCTTATCCTGGTGAGAGAGATATTTGAGAAAATACATGAGTTGGGTTTCTTTGTTTTGTTTTGTTTTGCATTTTAGTATCTGCAATGACAAAAAAAAAGTAAAAATGCTTAAAAGTTGGTGAAAGGAGTTAATAAAATGTTTAATTTAAAGGTTGTTCTTCAAAGTAGATGTATCATATAACTGTGCCTTTGAAGGATATGGCTCAGAGTACACTGAGATGATGGAGAGGTAGTGCCATAAGGGAACGAAAGAAGCTGTTCAATCCAATCTTTTACCTTAGTTTCTGTTGGTCCTGCTGAAACGAACAAGCTTTGAATAGAGTATATCTAGTACCAGCTCTTTAATAGTCATTGTCATTTGAATAGTAATTGTTGAATAACTTATGAGTGATTTCATTTATACTACAGTACTTTATTACTGTGCAGATATTTTCTTTCTGTTTTAATACCATCAAAGTTGAAGAGATGCTTTCAGTTTGGCTCCTTATGAACAAAATATACATGATTTTGTCTGACTCTTTTTTTTCTGAATCACATTATCAGTTCTACTAGTTGCTCGTGACTATGCTGAAAGAGCTGTTTAGGAAGAAACTTGGTTGGTTGCTTAGCAGCGAGCATCATCAGAATTAAAATTTTAAAGCTGCAGTGTCTGTATTTCTGAGTTGTAATACCTTTAAATTAGAAATGCATAACAGTTTTGTTTCCTCAAGTGTATGTTCATATTTGGCTGTCTTTGAGGGGAATGTAACTCATAATAAACAAGTGCTGAAATTTCAGTGGTAAAATATTGCTGTTCATGATCTGCAAGATGAGGTTTGATTCCATCTTTGAAAGAAATTTTCTGACTTGTTTCTCAATTTTGTACTTATCAGCAAAATCAAGCATTGCTCAAATTATTTATGATTTTTAATTTTTGTTCTGAGTTTGGTTGTAGGAGGATTTAAAAAAAAATTAATTTAACCCACTGTGATGTCTTCTTAGTGCATCTCTACTAACTTTGAAAAATATTGAGTATGAGCAGTAAGAAAACAAAAAAGTGGAAAATTATTCACCATGATAGTTCTATTAACTGATAATTAGTGGGTTTTTCACCTCCATAAACTCCCTTAGTGTGCCCACAAAGTACTACATTCTAAAGGTGTCTGGACAAGCAGTACCAAACTGTTCCATGTAGTTTTTCTGATATTCCAGCCTGTCATCATAATCCTAGATTGTATATTCATTGTGCAAGGGACTTTGTGGTTAGAATAGGCTAGGAACTGATAGAGATCCCTAGGTACAGCTGTATTAGCATTACTAAATAATATAAATCAGAAAGGAAAGAAATTCTCTGTTATTGTCAGTACTCTGCAAGACGACATTTGAATTTCTGAGAAGTAGTATGGAAAAACACATAAACAAACTATACTGTTGTTGTTTGTGGGATTTTTTCTTAGTCTAAATGTCAGTGAATTAATTGCATAAATATGTTCCTGCTGACTGGAAGTACTCTTGGAAACGTGGCTATAATTGTGGTGGCTGTTTTTACGTGTATCAAAGAAATGATGGGCTTTGTCACTTAAGGTGGAAAACAGGAGGAATATTAATAGCCAGGGGTTGTTTTCATTTGGATGTAGGAAATACAAACCACCAGATAGTCTTTTATTTAAAAAACCCCATATTATGTTTTCTTTCAGACTGTATGTATACAAATTATGTATATTACATGCAGACTATTCCTTCTCCTTTTTTGTAGAAAAATATAGTGGTGATTTGGCCAATTTAAAATGTTAGGCCATTAAATCATTGTTAGAAAATAAATTGAATACATATAGCTTTAGCTGAAGTTCGAAGATTTAAAGGCATTACATAAAATGTGTGCTCTATACAGTTATTAGTTACAAAGATAGCCTTTAAACTCAATAACAAGAGTACATTATTTCAGATGTTGAGTTCTTTACATTGTAGTTTTGCATTTTGCTCTTTATTAATTTTTTTTTTCAAATAAAGCTAAAATTACAATGTCTGTGCACTGATATTTCAGAAATGTGTGTAATATTCAATTAATATTTAATTTTATATTTAAGAACAGCAATATAATTTTTTTGCGTGTGTCAATTTATTGTAAGGCACTCAAATTCTGTCAGGGTGCCCCAGCCAAATTATGTTCAGCTACCCTTATCAGAGCCCTCAAGAATTCGTCAAGGCTACGGAGTGCAAAATTGGGAGAGAAGGCATTGGAAAACGGAATAACAAGACAGCAAGAAAGTAAATAAAGAAGGACTGTACCATCCTGGACTAGAACCAATCAGTTTTTCTGAAAGGTGCATGCAGAGCGCGTGGACAATATAGAGGGTCCAATCAAATTGTGCGTGATTGCGTGAACAACAGCTGCAAAAATGCATTAGTGTAATGTAAATAATAAATGTTGTTTGCAAAATCTTAATGGTTCATTGTTCAAGGGTCCTGTACTCCCACCATCAAGCTTTTGCTGTTTGAAACTTTTCTAATCTTTTTTTTTTAATAATGCTAGAATATAATTTGATTGTCTTCTTAGTCACAGTTCATTCAGCTATATGGAAAGAAAAAGAAGAAGTAAAGAAAGTCTTTTGTAAAGAAAGACTTGTAACAAATTACCTTAAGAAGTTCAAGTAGCAAAAATGTGGATATTTGTCTACACATAGTAGGTATTTATCTACACATAGTAATAAAAATGCATCTTGCCTGAAATGTTTGTAATAAACTGTTACAGAGTGTGATAAAAACTCATCTTCAAAACCACAAAGGAGTTTAGGATTACAATGGTCAGCACGAGAACTCCAGTAACACAGAGAAGTGGTGGCCCAGCACAGGCTTCTCTGGGGGCTGTCATAGGAGAGCTGTTCTGTGGGGGTGACACCCATCATCATGAGTCTGGGTGTCGAGGCTGGCTGGGCTGTCTCACAGACAGAGGCAGTACGGGACGCACTTGGGGCATGCAAGGAAATACTGTTTTGTGATTGCATATGACTTGGACAGTCTGGGAAGGCATCATAGGCATTGTAAGGATCAGAGGAGAGAATGGAGGTTTCAAGATGATAAATTTAACAGAATTCAAAAACATGCTTGTGACATTGTGCTTAGAGAGATGACAACTGGGAGAGAATAATGGAGCTCTTTAAACTAGGATGAACAGAATCATGCTGTTCTTTGTCCAGTGCCAAAGCAGTACAGTCTCAATAATTTGAAAAAAATTAGTCTTATCACATGTATTGTAAAGCATTCCTTGACTGCAGTATTTTGTAAGCTGTTGATGCAGTGTGCTGATAACCTGTTTTTTTAACCTTCTTTTATTATCATTTTTATGTATTTTTTTTTTTTAGTTTTGGCAAGGTACAAGGTTATACATGAGACCTAATTAAAATCCATTCCAGGTTAAGCTATTAATACATCTCTGTTGGCAAGTACATGGGTTGTAAATATACTGCTATTAGTGCTAAGTGAGAGAAAAATCACTTGGAATAAAAATAGAGAGTACTGTAGAAATAATACCTAAGTATTAAAAGGGATACTTTTTGAATAAATAACATGAAAGAACAGCAGTTTTTTAAGTAGAAATAAAACCTAACTAGCCAAGTTTGGAATTTCCCTTCAAAAGCACAGAAACTGTGTTTTTATTTCATATGGCATAAAGGACTTAGACTATCACAGAATCATTTAGGTTGTAAAAGACCTCCGGGATCATTGAGTCCAACCTTTGACTGGTCCTCACCTTGTCAAATAGACCAGAGTACTGAGGGCCACATCCAGTTGTTTTTTGAACATCTCCGTGGATGGTGACTCCCGCCACTCTGGCCAGTCAAATCCAATGCTTGACAACCCTTTCTGTGAAGAAATTCTTCGCAGTGTCCAACCTAAACCTCCCTTGGCACAGCTTGAGGCTGTTTCCTCTTGTCCTATTGCTAGTTGCCTAGGAGAGAAGACTGACCCCCACCTGGCTACAGCCTCCTTTCAGGCAGTTGTACAGTCTCCCCTGACCTTTCTTTTCTCCAGGCTGACAAAATATAAATATAATACGAATATATGAAAATATGAAAAAGTATGGTTCTTTATTAAAAAATAGTGTCGATTGGCTCAAAACTTGACCTTTTAGGGTTTTTGTTTAGGTAGGAGTGATTAGCATTTTTCTAGGGAAATTAGGCTTTTGAACAGCTGTCTCTGCATGTGTGTACATTTTTGTTTGCATAAGTTGGAGTGTAGTCTGATGGAACGTTACTGTTTTGCCTGTTTATGGTAATTTTACATTACTGTGTAAGGGTTTTGCAGGTTAATAATCTTTGTTTCACTTTGAGACAATTTTAGTGGGTTTGGTTGTTGTTAGGCCAATATGGACCTGTCTCAGAGATCCTTTGGCATTTTTATGGTTTTGCTTATCAAATTTTATCACTCTTCTAGATCTGTTGTTCTCTGAAATATTCCCGTAGGCAATAGAAACCCACCATTTAATGTAGGAAATAGTCAAGAAAGAAACCTTTCTAAGACTTGTTAGCAGAGCTTTGAACTAGATTCATCAGGGAAAGGGATGTGCTTCTGAGCATCAGAGAGGGAACTAGGAAACACCAGCACTCTAGGAAGCAGCAGGGAAACACCTGTAAATCATCCCAAAAGAATTAGGGATGGCCTTTTGCAAATGGTGAAGAGACCATTCTATGATTCTGTGAGTGGTATATTAGGTGCTGTGATTTTCAGCATCTTATTACCTAAAACCACAAGGATGTGAAAATTTAGAATTAATAAACTTTGGTTTATATGCACAGTGGTGATGCTTTTAATTTTCTTCTGTGGCTTAAAATATTTTGTTAAATGTTTGTATTGTTTTCCAGAAGATACTTTTGCTAGGTAAACTTGGTCCTGATAGTAAATCCTTACTGAAAGAGGCTGAAATGGTTTGTGTTACATTTTATGCAAACTGGAACACTGCACAGTTGTTCCTAATGTAGATGGGCTGTTCTTGAAGTAGAAGACAAATTTCTAGTGGAAATGGTGGCTCACCCTTTTCTCTTTTATTATCTTTAAGTGTTACTGAGATAATCCATTTCTTCCAGCTCTACATTTGTTTTGTGGGAATTGTCCTTTTTTTGTAGGTAGAGTAACTGGGGGAGGGAAGGAGAGTTTTATTTGTGATTACAGGGAAAATGTAATTGTATGCTTTATTATAATCAGTTCACAAAGAAATGTGAATGGCTGGGGACATCTACTGACTTGTGAACAAAATCATTGTACTTGAGTATTTTGCAGAATTGATAAAAAAGTAATTTTTAATTTTTTTTTCTTTTTTTTTAAGGAACTTCATGTTGGTATTGCTTATGCCAGAATATAGTAAGCAAGGCAAATTAGCTCCAGCCTTGTGTAAACTTTTAATTGGCCAACATGATGCAATTGAGCATGAATTCCAGGTGGCTTTGGAAATGAAAAAGAACTGAGCGCTCTGGCTGGAAGTTGAACGTGATGACGGCCTGGTCTATGGTAGGGAAGCTGAAAATGGAGAAGAGGCACTCCAGAGAAGATAGAAATGTGGAACAAGACGCGGGGGAATGCAGTGCTGAATCTGAGGAATGGACGAGCTCTGAAAGTGAGCCTGAGCAACCATACTTCAGAAGCAGTACTCAGTGGAGAGAAAAGGAGGTTTCCACCAAACCACATCGGCCACTCTGCCGATCCCCATGTTTGGATCGCCCAAGTTTTTCACAGAGCAGTATCACACAAGACTTGAAGCTAGATGAATGCAAACCAAATTTGGACAAGGAATACCAAGCTAAAATGGATTTTGCTTTAAAGCTTGGGTATGCAGGAGATCAGATCCAGGCTGTACTGAATAAGTTGGGAGCAGATGCGCTCATCAATGATGTTCTAGCAGAGCTTGTGAGACTTGGCAACAAAAGTGAATCAGAGGGACAAAGCACTGCCAGCAGTACCAGTAGTACTCTGGTGCCAAGAGGCCCTTGCCCAAAGGAAATAGCAAGCCCTGAATTGTCACTGGAAGATGAAGTGGTGGATAACAGTGATAACTTGAGGCCCATTGTCATTGATGGAAGCAATGTCGCTATGAGGTGGGTTTCCCTGTCACAATATTTGAAAATAATAAATCATTAAAATATTTAAGAGAAAAATCAATATTGATGACAAAGTCATTTTAAGTCATGTAGACTATTACACTGATAGCACATATATTTTATGGACTCTTTAGTCTAGGCTTTTAATTATGCTGTTATTTCTTTTTATGTAATCCATATTCCAGTTCCCCTGCCCTCTTTTTAAACCCAAGTTCTCGCCTCAAATCTTTTGTTCAAGCAATCTACTTGTAAGTGTGCTTTTGTGTGGATGGGTTTAGTATTCTGAAGTCCTTGAACAATACTGAAAATTGCTTCTGGACATTAAAGGAAAGTAACCAAGCAGGATAGGAAAACTTGGTTCTTTCTAAAGTGACATGCAGTGTGTGCTAATGAAATGCAGTAAATTCATGATGATTGAGCCTGCTCAAGATTCAAAGCAATTTAGCTGTGTCAGAACAGGGATAATGCATGAGCTGCATAGCTATGCTGCTTGTCCCACCTTGAGTACTGTGTACAGTTTTGGGCATCCAGAGGAGGGCCATGAGGATGGGTGAGGTTCTGGAGGGGAAGTCTTATGAGGACCACTGAGGTCCCTTGGTTTGTTCATTCTGGAGGAGACTGAGGACTGACCTCATTCTGCGCTTCAACATATTCACAAGGGAAAGCAGAGGGGCAGGTACCAATCTCTTCACTCTCATGACCAGTGACAGGACTCAAGGAAATGGCATGAAGCTGAGTCAGAGGAGGTTTAGGCTGGATATTAAAAAATGTATTATTTTTCACCCAGAGGGTGGTTGGGCACTGGAGCGGGCTCCCCAGGACAGTGGTCACAGCACCCACCCTGACTGAGTTCAAGAAATGTTTGTACAACGCTCTCAAGCGTGTGGTGGGATTCTTGGGGTGTCCTGTGTCAGGCCAGGAGTTGGATTTTGATGGTCCTTGTGGGTCCCTTCTGACTCAGGATATTCTATGTACACTTAGCTGCTTAGGTCAACACTAACCCAAGAGATGCCTGTCCCATACCACTTTTGAACATGCCTGGAGAGTACAGAGTTCAGCTAGCCAATGATTTGCTTATCATTGAGTAAGTATGTTTTTTTTATGAGGGAGCTATTAGAAGTCTGTTTAGTGATCAGTGATACCAAAATTTATTCAGGTAGTATTCATACAATAGACTTCTTTTAGTACAGTCTTCTGGTCTAGAAGAGCTTGGGGTATTAATTATTATTTTTTAATGTATTAAGAAAATTCAGATTTTTGTAGGCATATTGAGTATGCTGACTTTTCAGATACATAAACCCTTCAAATCCTGTGAGAGTATTTTATATACAGGATTTTCCAGTGTCAAGTTGTGGTTACATCAGCCCATAAGATGTTTCTGTAAACCAACATTGCCAAAACTGGATTTAACTTTTTTTTTTACTTTTTTTTTCTGTGCCTGTTGAATTTGTAATCTCTACTGCTTAAGTTACTTGTGAGAATAATGTGGCGGGCAGCAAGTGGAGAAAAAAGGGTGTGTACTCCAACTATTTCATAGCTCATATCTGATGTTTTATTTATAAGACCATAAGACTATCTCAAGTTATAAGGGACCCATAAGTATCAAGTCCAACTCATAACAAAATGCATATGCATCTGGAAGTTTTAAAGGATATTAAATTCTGTAAGATCCGAAATGTATAAAAATTTAAGGAAAATGCTTTTCGCAACATTGTGGCTTCTGTATTTATAATTTAAGTTGTGAGGATTTAGACTATGCTGGTTATCCATAATCAAACAGAAGATATTAGATCTGTCTGCCTTGGGTCTGCTTCAGTGTTACTTTCTGTAATGTTTTGAGCCCATGAAAACATAGTCCAGTAATCTGTGATGTCATTCTATGATACTAACAATAACAACAGCAACTTTGAGGTGAAATTTCAAATGATAATCTGTAGAATTTTATGGATTTTAATGACAATTTTAATATGAAGGAAGTCTGCCTATTATGCAAATTCTGTTCTGCAGACTGAGAATATCTGAAAAGTATAAGGCTTATGCACATCTCCTGCCTAAAAATATTGCAATTATAGATGATGCAAATAGATTGAAAAAGACTAATAATTAAGATTCTCCCTGGTTTCTATTAAAATTTTAAAAATTTCTCCTTTCCCTTGCAGAAACTTCTTAGGCCTTTTTAAAAATTAAACTCTTTTATTTGAATTGTGTGCTGTTTTGGAGACTCCTGTGTGTTTCAGAAAACAAATTTTTGATGGGGATGAGACTTATACAACTTTGACACATTTATTTCTTTCCTATAAAAAATTCTAATAAAAAATGCAGAACATTTAGTATCAGAAGAAAATATTTTATTAATATACATGTTTAGGAGCACTTGTTATCCATGACAATCAGTGTTGTTCATTCCTCTTTTTGTGATAGCATTTTATGGTGCTACTTAAGGTAAGCTCAATTTGTTGGGGAAAGTGATGTTTTTCATTAGGTCAGCTAAAAACATGAAAAAACTGAAAAACTTCATGTTTTCATGAAGTTTTTTGGGGAATAATGAAATTTCACCATTTATAGACTTTTTAGGTAGCAGGGTTGCTGTAATCTGATGGTTGAATAGCCCTGTACAGTTGTCTTTTTCCAATTTTGTAAGGAGCCCTAATAAAACTTCCCAGACTTTGTTTTCCTTATATCCTTTGGCCACGGCAGCTTTAGATGAAAAAAAACAACCAAACCACTGCAACAAAAGCCAGAACCAAATGTAACTTTTGTCCTTGTTGTTTCTAAAACCTGCATGTTCTTCAGCCATGGGAACAAAGAAGGATTTTCGTGCCGGGGAATTCAACTAGCTGTTGATTGGTTTCTGGAAAAAGGACATAAAGATATCACTGTGTTTGTACCTGCATGGAGAAAAGAACAGTCTCGACCTGATGCACCAATTACAGGTAACATCAACATTTTCTTTGACCCCTTGATTAAAAAGAAAAAAAAATTATTGTCATGTTTCTGAAGGGTCCCAGTACTAGACTGTGGATGTTGTGATGATGATGTTGTACTCAACTGTTCCTTTGAAAACACAACAGTTTCACTAGTGAGGAAACGAGCATTTAGGTATCTGCACGTTTAAACAATGATGTGGGTTTTGTAACATTATTAGATGGTTTGAACACTTCTGAGAAGCAGTAGTCGAAATTTTCCCGTTAGCAAACATTGTTGAGCATACAGAAACTGTCTTATTTGCTGAGTGAACATAAAATAAATAGTAACAGGCCAGGGACTCACTTAATAGGGTCGTCTTGAACACTGAAGAGACAGCATGTGTTTTGACCCATAGAACATTTTATTTACATTTTATTCTAGGCGAACAAGAAGGCTATTGTAATACAGTTACACCTGTGTTCCTGATGTGTTCAGGAAGACTGAGTAAAGGTACATGGCTACAGAGAGGTTATGAAGTTCAAATGTTGAATATTTACTCAGTGCTTTGAAACCTCAGACATAAAATCCACATCTAGGTATTTTTTAATGATAATGAAGACTGTGTATGAATATAATTGCAAGATACTTTGTCAGAAAAGAGGGGAAGAGTTTTCATAATACAAAGGTTGCATTTCTTTCTTTTAAAACTTTTTAAAAAGATGTTCAACTAAAATTATTTTACAGATCAAGAAATCTTACGTAAATTAGAGAAAGAAAAAATTCTTGTTTTCACCCCATCTCGAAGAGTTCAGGGAAGAAGAGTAGTTTGCTACGATGATCGATTCATAGTAAAACTTGCTTTCGACTCAGATGGCATCATTGTGTCAAATGACAACTATCGGGATCTTCAAAATGAAAAACCAGAATGGAAGAAGTTCATAGAGGAGCGGCTACTAATGTATTCTTTTGTGAATGACAAGTATGGGTTTTTTCTTCAAAAGTAAGTAAATTTGCTAATTCAGCATTCTCAGGAAAAATTGATCATGTTTCATTTCTTTTCCCTTAGATTTATGCCTCCAGATGATCCTTTAGGACGCCATGGTCCAAGCCTTGAAAATTTCTTAAGAAAAAGGCCAGTTATTCCTGAACATAAGAAACAACCGTGTCCTTATGGTAAGTATCCAAGTCAGATCAGTTTATTTCATTTAAAGGTAGGTGAAGTAAGCAGTTAACATCTTGTCATTACCAAAACAAGAAAATGTACCATTTTCATGTTGCCATCCAAGCACAATGTCCACTTTTATACCATTCATACACATATTTATAAAAACAGTGTAGCAGAAAATTAAGGATTACCAGATATACCTTGTGGATAATACAGATTTTTGCTATTTTATTCTTGTTTGTATTCAAGGAAGGAGATTCATAATTAATAAAACTGTTTTAAAGCTGATTTATTTTATATAGCACTGTGTGTATGTTGTCATTACTGAAATCATGAGGCAGTAGGAAGAAAAATGGTATGTCTTGCCTTTGATGCAGATATACATGAATACAGGCAGCAGAGTCTGTGGCTGTCTGTATATATCAAATACATGATTATTCCTTAGGGGTTTAATATAGAAATACTACTATTGAAAAGTGGTGAAACATATAAAGAAAAAATATAGCAACTGGTGGTATTAATGAGTTTTTGAATTATTTAACGTAAAAACCCTTTTCTTCCAGGTAAAAAGTGCACCTATGGGCACAAATGTAAATATTACCACCCAGAACGTGCAAACCAGCCTCAAAGGTCAGTAGCGGATGAGCTTCGAATAAGTGCCAAATTATCTGCTGTGAAAACTATGAGTGAGGGAGCCTTGGCCAAATGTGGCACAGGGCCATCCAGCTCCAAAGGAGAAATCAGTTCTGAAGTGAAACGCATTGCCCCAAAACGTCAGTCAGATCCAAGCATTAGGTCAGTAGCTGTGGAGCCTGAGGAAAAGTTATCAGCAGCCCGGAAGTCCGAGGCCAGCTCTGTCCCGTCTCTGGTTTCTGCATTAAGTGTACCAACGCTCCCTCCACCAAAAAGCCATGCAGCTGGTGCATTAAATACTCGTTCTGCAAGCAGTCCGGTGCCAGGTTCCTCACAGTTCGTACATCAGAAATCCTCACTGGAACATATGTCCAGTGTGCAATATCCTCCTATACTAGTCACCAATAGCCATGGCACCTCAGTTAGCTATATTGACCAGTATCCCAAGTATGAGTCACTGGGGGACCATGGCTATTACTCCTTACTCAGTGATTTCTCCAACTTAAGCATAAGTAGTGTCCGTAACACAGATTATTACGGGGCTGATATGGACCAGGGGATGTATTCTAGAAACTCAAGCCCCTGTCCTGACAATTGCTTAAGCCATACAAGTAATGATTCTTATTCCTCTTACAATGACTTGTATCTGGGTGTAGCAGATGCCAGTCCAGAAGACAATGTGAAGAGCCACAGACTGCCATCGAAAAATCGTCTTCAGCCTTTCCCTCATGGTTACCATGAAGCCTTAAATAGAGGTCAGAGTTACGGAACTGAAGAGCCTAAGCAATCCCTTCGCAAACAATCAGTTTCCCACTTAGGCCTACATGCCCAGCATCCAGTTGTTGGAGCACGGTCCAGTTGTCCAGGAGAATACCCTGTGCCTCAAAATGTTCATCCATCAACTGCACAACCAAGCCGTGCCTTGGTGATGACAAGAATGGACAGTATTTCTGACTCACGGCTTTATGAAAGTAACCCTACAAGGCAGAGACGACCACCTCTCTGTCGAGAGCAGCATGCCAGCTGGGATCCATTACCATGTGCATCAGACTCTTACACTTACCACTCGTATCCACTGAGTAACAACCTCATGCAGCCATGTTATGAACCTGTAATGGTAAGAAGCATGCCTGAGAAGATGGAGCAACTCTGGAGAAATCCCTGGATTGGGATATGTGGTGAGCCACGGGAACCTCGTATCATCCCAGAACATCAGTATCAAACATACAAGAACCTCTGCAATATTTTCCCTCCAAGCATTGTCCTTTCTGTGATGGAAAAGAATCCCCACATGACAGATGCACAACAGCTGGCAGCTATGATTGTTGCCAAATTAAGAACAGGGCGTTAGAGGAGTACAGCCTCTTTAGGATAAATGAAACTGTACAGCTCATAGGACCTAGAGGAAAACTTACATGAAAGAAGAGGCCAATCTATTGTAAATATTTTCTACTAAGATATTATAAAATTCTGTACACAGTAGCAATCATATATATGCTGAGGCACTATATGAAAGTTGATTGTATTGCAAATTTTAAGATTTTAAATATAGGGATTTTTAATAGTATTTTATAGGAAATGCATACCTTGCTGCATGGATAGCTCACTAAGAACTATAATGTCACAATCAGTGTCTCAAAGCTGTTACTACAAAATTAGTGTTAGCAATTATATTGCATGTATTAGTGTACACTTACAATTTGCATATAAATACCTAATCGGCCTCTAAAAGTATGCTCTGTACACACCCAGATGACTTTTAGGGTTTCAGCTTTGTCATTTGACACTGCCTACTGGCATCTTAAATATTGAAGAAAAAGTAAATTTGATAAAAATTAAAATTGTTTATAAAAGGAAAAACTGATCTCAGTTTTTCAGTGTCAACATGCAACCATACTTTGAGTACTATACTTGGTACTTAAATTTCAGAACTGTTCCTCAAGAGTTTGAATAACTATTACATTGTTCAGTATGTTGGCTCAATCCAACAGAAGCCAAATACTTTATTAAATTAGGACCAAAACATTAAGGAATGTAAAGGCATGGGTGCCATTCAGTAAACTGAAAGTTTAACTGTAGCTTCTCTCCAGAGTCTCCTCTCAAACGTGCAGTAAGCAGCTGCTGGCCCAAATGACTAGACAAGCTGAAAATAAATTGTCAGTATTATGTAAACTGGATTACTCAGCTTGAAGCAGCAGAAACTGGATGTTAACGTGGAAGTTCATCTCTAACTACAGCCCTTCCTCTGGGAGCAAGGATGGTGTTTGAGTGAGCCTGACATTCAAGATGGCTATACAAGATCAACTTCAGAAATGGTGGAGGGGGAAGCCTGCTTCTTGAAAAGAGATGCTCCAGTTTGGGTTTGTGGCAAAGCTGTCTTGGTTTTTGCTCTACAGATCCACGCAAAGGTGTGCATTTGCCTCGTGAAGGCTTTTAGAGTTCCTGTTTCAACAGGTGAGATAATTTTGTGTGGCATTGTTTGCGCAACTGGTATCTTGCTCAGGGTGGGAACCTTTGTAGCTAAATGTCTCCAAAAGAGGCGTTTATTGGTTTTTTTAAGCTGCACTGACTGTACGCCCTTTTTTGAATCCACTGTATATTTCAGCATTTTGAACCATGACTAACTCGACATGTCTCGAGCTAGGACTTGTTGACTTCTACTGTAGTTTTTTTCATGAAAGTTGAGAAGGCCTGGTTTATGGCCTTTTGTTTCTTCATGAGAAGGTGTGACACTGCCTAAATGTTTCTTACTGTGAAACACACAGAACGTGAGGCTGCAGTCAGGGTTGTTTCTGGTGTTTTGATAATAGCTTGCATGCTGCTTTCTAGTTATCTGTTTGTCTGAGAAACAAAGTTTATAATTTCCTCCACTTGTGTTACTGTAGTGGTTGGTTTGATTCAAAATATCTTGTCGGCTCTTTATCATGTGCAAAATAGGTTCCTGTCATATTAAAAAAACCACCAAATGAACCAACAAGAAACCACAATTATGGGTGCAACTACAGTTAATTTATTGACATTTGATAACTGTATCATTTCACACAGGATAAATATTCTTGTGTTGGTACAGGTGACATATATAATGACTATGTCATTATGTATTTGAAATTAAGTAACTTGAAAGTGATTCTGTACTTACACTTGGTGTTTAAAAATAATTTAATTTTAATGAGTTGGTTATTCTCTTTGTTAGTGGGGAAAAAATAATCCAGACATTTATAATAGTTGGGGGAAAACATATTTTACTCTTGACCAGTTCTCAAAAACATTTCATATTTTTAATTTGCAATTAATTCTTATTCTCTTCTCTTGCATGGTATAAGCAGCTGAGAGCAATGCCTCAAATAACCAGAAATGACCTTTTGTTTGTTGATACAAATTGTATCTCTTTTTCTTGATTGTATAAAAACTGTGTATAAAAAAAAATAATCTCTAGATTAACTTCAGTATTACATTTTCACCACAATGTTTGTGACACCATGTGTCACAGGGAAGTAGCCCATGAGTAATTATGGATCTTTTTTTATTTAAAATGGGCACTTGTAGTTTATAGACAAACAGGGACAACTTTTCAAAACCAGGTTATTATGTGCACAAATACTGTGTGTACACCTCTAAGCATTACATAGGTATCTTCAGTCTATTTATTAAACCGATACATTCTTGCACTAAACTTTATGTAAAAATGTTGCTGTAAACTCATCTGCATGTGTTTCAAATGTAACAGTAATTGCTATAGACCCTATTTTATTCTAACCAATTAATTTATAAATTATTTAGGTATGAGATGAAGTTTATTGTGCACTCATGTTTTCCATCCTGCATGGAATTAAATATTTGTATCCAGAAGAATGTTTGTTCTGTTTTTCTCCATTTATAAAGATAAGCTATTTTAAGAGAGGTTTGGTAGGTGATTTTGATGTTTTCTAATGTGGAAAACTCAACAGAGATTTCTGTATGAAGTGCTGGGTGGCTTACGGAAATACACATTTTTGTTGGATTTGTCCAGTCATTTTAATTTTCACTAACCTTTGTTTTACTGATGGAAGAATTCCTTTTTAAACAATGGGAGTGCTGTGTGAATACAAACCCAGCATACTATTTCCCTAAGGCACTTCAAAGGCAAATTGTCTAAGAAGCTATTGGCATCTATTGTTCATAGTTACAGAATTGGCAGTGTAGCCTTGTGGAAATAACCTGCAAATTTTGTGCTTGTTTAGTCCTCCTTACAGGTAAAGAAACTTTTCTATGTGGTGTAGTCTTTCCTGATCAACTACTTTAAGTGATAATTTGGTCATCCACACCTGTTTTCAGATATGTTTACAAGACAGTTCAAAACACTGACACATTCATTAATCTTTAGCACGTAAGTTTAGATTTCTTCTTACATGGAAGAGTTGATCTTATTAACACCTGATCATAACTGTCTATATTGTAAATATAAGACTTTGTATAAATGCTCTTTTTTAGAGCATGGTATTTAAATGTTTTTAAAACTGTAAAAGAACAGTTCTAGAAACTATATTTTAATAAAATCCATGAAAAAACAATTCTAGATGGGGGGGGGAAAGGTGGGAAGGCAAAATCACAGACTACTGCAGTTGACAAGAGTTAAGCAGTAGATTTTAGTGCTTTACTGGGGCCAGAGCATTCTCTGGGAGTTCTGATTTATTTATCTTCCATCTTCAACGATATTACTTTCACATTATTTGTCACTTAAAAGTGTGTAACTTTAAATTCATAAATCAAAAACCAAATGCTTTATGGGATGTCAGTCTAAATTATATAATGTTTTTTGTAATAATTACACATCAGTAATATAGTAAATTGTACATGATTTCACTGCTGTTAGTCCTGTTGTTGTCGTATTGAGCTGCAGTAGTTGGCTTTATTCATTTGTAGAATTAAACATTACTGTTTAATTGTTGTAAAATTTTATAAATCTCTTTGGGTTTTTTTGGTTGACCCAAATATAATGTAAGTCTTAATGACAAAATTAGTGAAAATGGATGTTAAACCAGAATGTGGTATTCTTAAATCTCTGTGGTGGTAATTGGGCACTGCTCTAGTTGCTGCAGCATGTAATTTATTTACTAGCATGAGTCTGTTTAGCCTTTGTAAAAATGCTTTAACTTAAAAGTAGGTGTGGAGCGTGGTTGCTTAGAACAAATAGAAGGAGATTCATTGGAAAAAACAAAACCAAAAACATCTAAGTAGGTGAGTTTCCCCCTACATACTCCTAATGCCAGTTTGTCTGAAATTGTGCATTTTGGTATTTTGTTCAAATAATAAAGTTAAAAATATTTGGTGACATGTATGCATACCTGATCTATATCAACCTGCAAACAGGAACATTTGATTATGCTAATTTTTAAAACTCCACAGTAAGGGGAAGGAACATGCATCATTTCAGTGAAACTTTGTTCCAAAGTTGAAATATTACTTGACCTTGACTTGCTGAAAGTTTACCTGAAGCATTAGTACTCCAGTACTCATAACAGTCAGATCTTTAGATCTGTCAGTTACTGTGATGGTGAACGTTCAGCTTTCTTACTCTCTTACGTACCCATTGCTTGTTTGTGTGACAGAGCCCTCACCAACTGTATTTCCTGCAATATTTTAACTGGAAAAATACAATTGCACCATCATGTAAATTCTTATGCCAGTGTTTGGTTAGCCTTTGAAGAGTCATTATACAATATTGCTGATTTTGGTCTGTATTTAAAGTTTGTAAATGTATTAAAAGAATTACAAGAATCTAAAAGAAGTATAGGCTATCACCTATTCCCCTCTGCTCTATGTAAATGTTTTGCACAATTATTTAATAATATGAAATGTTATAGTTTATATATATAAAAAATTTTGCTTATTTAATAAAATTGAGAGCCATTGGATTATTTGTTTCTAGCTTTTTATTTTTAAACCCTCTTTCGATAAGACCCCCAAAAATCTTTTTCACCCAAAACAACTGTTGCCATCTGTCCAAGTTATTTACTGCTATTTTTTTTAGCGGATTGACTGAAAAAATCCCAGATTCTCTGTGTGGGGTAATGGCAGATACACAGGACAGTAACTACAGCTGATCAAAGTCTTGTAGTAATAGTAGCAGCACATGATCTTACCAAGTGCACTTCTTCCAAGGGGAAAAAAATGTTACAGATGGTACAGTATAAGCCAGAACCACACATTCCTATTTGAACTGTTATGTTTATTTGCAATACAAAATACAGTAATTGAAGTAATTTCATACTCAGCTAAAATAAATCCCTTTCACACAGAATTTCCTAAATAAGCTTAATTAACTGCTAGGAAAAAGAAGTATTTCTAAAAATACTGGGAAGGGCTTCCATGAAAAATCCCTCATAACAAAAAGGAAAGTTTATTTCCTTTTGCATTGGCACTGCTTGCTTTTAGAGAAGGAAATGTGCCATGTATCTTCCATTTTTGGATGCGTGGTAACAAGCAAATGCAGTAGAGCAGGATAACAAAAAATCTAAAGAAGGAATAAAGAAATAATACTCACATTCTGGACATCTAGCTAACCCTTTACTTGGGGGCCTGCCCAAAGCATCCATGAAGCTGCTGTTTTAAAATTTCAACCCTATGCTAAAGTTGTATGTCCCTTTTTGTATCCCTTCCTCCTAACACATTATTATTTCTGTTTAGTTTGTAAAACCTGCAAATTATTAGATTGATTCAGCCTCTTGTTTTCCCCTTTAGCACATGCACTCTAACAAATTCTTACTGAGGAGTCCTGCAATAAATAAACACCTAAACTCCTGGGTTTTTTTGACAGGTAACTGCAGAAGCCTCTTAAGTTCCAGGTAAAGAAAACTGAATAGGAAAAACTGTCTGGAAGCCATTTTTCTCAACAACCTTTTCAGTTCACTTCTGCAGTAATCATACCAGCTCTCAGCAAATACCACAGTATTGGTTATGAATATCAGCAAAATCATGAACACAAGTAACACGAAGCAAAACACTTCAATCAAAAAAGACACAGTAGTGGCTTCAAGACTGTCACTTGAAAAAACATTGTGACAAAAACATTTCAAAGGTATTTCCATATCACAGTGCATTCAACCATGCTCTAGCTAGCATAGATCCTTGAAGCTTCATTGAAATCCTAGAAAGATGAAAACTGCAGCACAATCTTATCCTGGCAAAATCACTCCTCCAGGACAGCATCACCAAAAGAAGAAGGGCTTAACAGTCTTGCTAATGAGGGCCAGAGGACACTTTGCAGAGTGAAAACTGAGAAATGGCATCCAGGAGCAAGGTTTGCCTTCAGCCACTTGTATTTATTAACTATGAAAAACTTAAGGAACATGGAGGGATTCCAGAGTACTCTTAACAGTATTTGGCAAACTTCAACTGGTTAAGCAAGGCAATGGTTACTGTACATGCAACTTAAAACACAACACCTTTATAAAACAGTGATTTTACATGGTAAAAAATCAATAAATTGCAGCAACAACTTTTCCTGGAATGACTATTTCCCCACCATCATTACTAGATCTTTCACACCAGTTAACTTGTGCAATACTGGAAGTCACAGAGCACTCTGCTGCTGTCTCAGAAAAGTTGAAGGCCACTTTTTATTTTATGGAAGTCATTCTGGGTCCACAACAATCCTCCTGTCACGGGAATATTCAATTCTGCAGAGCTGTGAGGAAAAGAATAAAGCACATAATCACTGGGCTGATTTAGAAGCTTACATCACCAAAGTAATTTTGATTGCACTTTATTTCTAAAACATTTCTCGTTTTTAGCTCTGAAACATTAATCTGCTGAAATGTCCTTAGTTTTTAATCAGTTTATTCAAGAGAGGCAATAGTCCTGAAACATGAAAGGTACAAGGTACAAACCAAAACAAAGGTGACCAGGTACTAACAATTGTGAGGGAGAAATGACTGCAGAAATAACCAGAGAATTTTCACCTGAACCTTCATCTGTCCTTTGCAGCTAGGAATACAAGCTCATCAGGTGAAATGCTAACACAGCAAGCAATTGACATGAGAACAGTCTGTCACAAATCCTACAATGCTTATGCTGTACACTGATATTACCTATTTCTATGGCTTTAGAAAGAAGTTATGGGACTTAGACGTGCAACCCCTAAAGCAACAGCATGTCAGCAACTCCACCCTCAGAAAACTCTCCAGGTGGTCATTATTTGCCAAATTTGTCTCAGCTGTCAGGTAAAACTGACACTGGGAGGTAATAAAAAAGCACATATGCTTATCACAAAACCCAAAACATCTGCCTGATGGATGACAGCAGCTATTCAAAGCTCCAGAGATTGCCTCAGCAACACTAAATGTGAACTTTGACAATACACATGCACAGCATAGACCAGAAAACCCAACAATGAACACAATCTTTTGGGAGGAAGAGATTGCAGAAAGACAAAGAAGGCATTGCTTTTAGAAAGGGCATGTCCCATTGCCTATGCTGCAGATGTTTTTCCAAGCACCTAACAGGTATTTTCAAAGTAAAACGTTAAGTTTTCACAATCTCTTATACCATCCTTTGGTACCTGCCTTCATGAGCGTGGCAGAACAGCTGTCTGCAGACAGAGCACTTGGAGGGCAGTACCAAAAAAGTAAATAGCAAACACCCATTCTGGAATGGGCCATACAAAAAACCTTTGATGGGGAAGAAAAAACCCATGTAGCTACATAACAGAGGACAAGGTTTCTGCACAGAAGAAAACATAAACAGTCAAGAAAATGTGCTTCTTTCTGCCTTGGGGAAGTCAGACCACCTTTCCAAAACCATTTGTCCTTTGGCAAACGGAAAAGCTGCTATGCAAGAGAAATAAGAATAATGAACAAGCTACCATTGTAGCACTCCTGATGAAACCTGGATTATTTCCAGGCTCAGCTTCAGGAATAAATCAGCTTCTGCTCCTTATCTATTTGTGGTAACAACAGGTTTTCCTCATGTTTCTTTCTAAGATTTTTTTCTTGTCATCCTGCCAGGCTGTAATCTGAGTGGAACAAACTGTCTCCTCCTTTCCCCACACAAAGAGATGCAGAAACACATGTTACTTTTGGCCTGGTATGTGCTTTCTCATTTTCTGCGTGAGTATTTTCTAGTAGTATGAGCTGCATGACACATTACACTGTTCAAAAAACAGCCTGAAATTTATGTATCTGGCCTGTAGCTTTTTAGCCTGCAATTAATATACTATCAGTCCTCACTATGACTCAGTCATATTTCAAAATGCAGTCTAGGCATCTTCCTCCAAAGGAACATAATGTTACTGATAAGGGAAGGTCAATTAATTAGATCCCACAGAGGATGACCAACAGGATGGAGAATACAAGCCTTACTTTTTGGAAGATTTGAAACTGGAAGTTTGGAATCTGAACACAACTCTGAATATGTGAAAATATGAACAGGTGCAAGATTTCTTCTCAGTGAAATACCCCGGGCTGCATGATTCTCAGTTCTTCACACTGCTACTGCTACATTGGGCCCACCAACCACAGAAAAGAATTGGGGATTAGAAAGTTGTCCAATCAAGTGTTAAGGAGAAATGACTGCAATTTGTTTCTATTCTGAAGCATTCCTTGGATTCAAATAATAAGAGACAGGTTTATATGTATGTGATGAAACTGATTTGACAGCTTACAGCATTCAAGTTGCTATGACTTAAAAGTGTAAAATAATGACCCCATTAAAACATCTATAACAGGACAGTTTAACTGGACAAGCTTCACTTAGTGACAAAAGTCATCTGACTAAACCTTTATAGAAAGCTCCCAGTATTTCCAGGACAAGCTGTGTTTCTTTACTGAGGTCAGATCTGCAGCTCTAAATTACTCACTGCAGCTCTAAAAAGTCACTGGGCACTGCCAGCTCTGAGGATCAGAGCCCCAGCTAATAAAAACACAAGTTTTCAAGCCTGCTGGGGCTGTACTAATACCTGCTAAACAGCAGTGTTCCATAATCCTTGCATTGTTATTTTTTTAGAAAAAGAGCAGGAGGAGTGAAGATCGAAATATTATAAGATTTTGTCCTCAAAGGATACCATTAGGGTTAGGTTAGTAGGTGTTAGAGACAATAGTAGATATTTGGGTCAAACTATTTAAATAGAAGTAAAAAGGAAATCTCAACCCTAAGTTTTCACATGGTATAGTAAAAGGCAGAGAGAGAAATGCATTTCATGGTTCAGGGGCAAAGTACCACCCACACCATTACTCACTTTGTATTGAGAGACTTCCACTCATCCCTCACTGGCTGATCAAGCAGGGACATCATAGAATAATTATCCAACATGAGACCATCAGGGTCATCTGTCTGACCTGGGAGTTTCCCAAGAGGAAAGTCTTTCCATCGTACTTCATCTATATAAAAAGCACAAAAACAAGAAGTCTGAGTTTCCCAAAGAGATTGTCAAAACACAAGATGACCCTCCCCAAGTCCACAAATACTGCCTCATGCAACTCAGCCATTCAGCAAATGATCAGAACTAGTATCACGGAAGCAGAGGACAGTTTTGCTTGTGTTCTCAAAACATCCAGTTCTAAAAAGCCGTTCACATGAGCTAACTAAGATCTCTTCTCCTTTTTGTTTTTACTGTAGAAAATTTCCCAGTGAATGGAGTACAAGAATTCAGTCTTCTAGTGGCTGCTTTTTTTCCTTTAAATGCCATTTTGACTCCAGGTCTTCTCCACCAACTTCCTCCTCCTGTGTTCAAGTCCCTCCATGACTCATTCAAATTTTTTAGCTACAGAGATCCCCATGAGAAAGTACAGCTACTGTAACAAGGCTAACAAAACACGTGATACACTTTATTCCTTCTAAAACCTTGGCTTGCTCCTTTCTGTTGTTTCCCATCATGTCATAACAACCACTTTCCCAGAGCATGGAATTTAGGTTCACAGACAAACTGTGCTTTCAAATACCCCCCAAGTCTGACAAACAGAAGTCGAAGAAACATCCATATTTTTTCACCATTCATGGCTGGCATATATGCTGCCCCATCAATTGAATACACAGAAATTTTAAAGTTTGGAAAAGCCTAATAAAAAAATTAATGAGACAGTATTAGCATGCTCCTGGAAAACACACTCACAGTATTTTAAGAGCTTAAGAGAAATGACTCCTGCACATAAACAAAAGACTGGAAATCTCACATTTTTCAGTAATCTGGCATTTAGATGACTTTGAAGCACAATTTAATTATGGCCAGACCCAATGGGCAGAGATGTCATTGCATTTCAATTAATCTTTGTCAGTGATAAAGTCACTTTTTACCTGCACTGATCTGCCAGGCGGACCCTTGCAGTGCTGCCCTTTTCTCAGCAATAGCCACCATGTTACCAGAATGAGCAAGTCCTTCCAAAGGATTTGTTTCAGTTACCATATCTTCCTCCTCTTCCACTTCCTCTACACCATCATCTCTCTCTGGCACATCGTCTTGTTTCTCTACAGTCTGCCCTTGATTTTTAACCTGATTTTCTTGCCTGGCTCTCCACTGTAAGCTCTCTATAGTATAAATTGGCTGTTCACTGCCATCTGAAGAGAGGCCTGGACTGGACAAAGGGGCACCTCCTTCTGTGTAAATGGAAGCAAGATAAAGAAGGTTCTTCCGAGAAGAACGTGGCAGGCGAGGTCTCATGATTGTGAGGATCCTAGAAAGAAAAAAGGGCAATGGAAAAGTCTTTAAAGGGTTGATAAATCTTCATCTGGAGTCTTTTTTGTTTTAAGTGTTTGTTTTCTCCTGGACAGCTGGCTCACATAGCTCATCTCACAGGCAAAATCTGATTATTCCCTGGTCAGTGGATGCGGGAATACTCCATCTTTGTGATTAAATTAAGGACTTGGGATACTTCTAACTGAATTATTGCTTTGCTGTTTCCACATATAAAAGTTGGGAGCTATGATAAATTCCTATCGCCTGAATAAGCAGTCACATCTCTACCAAGCCACTTTGTTTCTGAACAGATTGCTTCTTTAAAAACCTCCCCATATAACCTCTGCTTTCATTTTAAAGGTGCAATCCTTTAGAATTCTTTTCCTTCTCTTTGTGTGCAATCAGTGGGGAGATGAATAGCAGCAAGCATGGCTTTATATGCACCTGTTAAAATTTCTGCCAGATGCAAAGAAAGGCAAGGGAATGCAGCTATAGCTCAGCATATAACTAGGAAACCAAAGCTGTTACAGAGCACTGTTTGCTGTTCCCTTTCCAGGTCACAGGATCAAACTTACAGCTGAAGAAGATGTGGGGTTGCCCAGCAGGGAGCTTCCAAGCAACTGTCAGTCAATCTTATCCACTGCAAAGGGACCTTATGCAGGAACAGCTCCTTCACAGACACCTGTTTGTTACAGTGTTGTCTTTTCTTCCCTTCAAAGACAACAATGAAAATGACAGGGTGCTCAAAACTCATCAAAAACATACCCTTCATCCCTCTGCATTTTTACTGGAACACATCCTCAAATAAGCTGGCATATTAACTCAAGTCCATGACCAGATGTACCAACCAAATACATCAAGGTTGTTGCAAAGGACTTGGCAGTGCATGGGCAGCTAGCTCAGGTAGCTCCACAAAACCTGACCACAGTTTACTGCAGACATTCCCAGGCTGGCCCTGAGCATGTCACCCCAGAAAGGAAAGCCACAAGACGTGTTTGAACAGTATTATCCCAAATAAATGCAGTATACTGTATCTGGGACCCAGTATCATTCCAGATAGCTCTGCAAAGAGCAATTTAACATCTGGGAACGAGTACCATTCAGGGACCTTGGTACATCATAGATATGTTCAGTGCTGAGTGAAAGCACCAAATACTAACCTATGACTGCCTGAGATACTGGCAAAATCTTTGTGCAGCCTGAGCCAGACCAGGAGAGGACAGAATAGGCACCAAAATTAAGGGAGAGAAACCTATGCAAGGATGCACTATGTCACAGCATTAAAACCCTGTTAGCAGAATACCTGTGACACTCTGAATAATTAAGGCCCTTCACTGACCATCTCTGGAATGAAACATACAGCTTGCCAATTTTAACAGTTCTAAGGACACAGGAACTGAAAACAAAATATTACTTATTACTTTTGTATATGTTTAGAAGGCATAAAAATCCTGTGATAGGATCAATAAAGGACAGCAACACTATTTAGTATCCTATAAAGCCAGGCTTCTGTTAAGGGAGGAAAGAACTGGGAACAGGGATCTCATAACAGACTGTATATTACAGTGGCAGATAGCATACAAGGATGTTATTTCCTACAGTTATTGATATCTGGAAACATTAGCACTTAAGGGCCTGATCTTTCCTGTGAGAGACTGGCTTTTCCTATCCTGAGGAGACTGCAGCAAACTTATCAATAAGAATTTCAAATTTTTCCTAAGAAATACATAACATGCACAAGCTGCACATTGAAAAGTCTAAGAAATGCAACAATAAAAGTTCATGTTCACATGACAAAATGTACTAATTAGGCTACTGCACGTTATGTATAAAAGTCCCACTACTTTATTAGTGTAGGTTTACAGTAGTACAGAAGAAACTCTTATGCTTTTTTAAACACAGAAATTCCACACACACTCACCAGCATTTACTTTGGCAATGCCAGTCAGCAACTCTGAAATCCAGTTGATCAAGAACTGAGGCCGGAGTTCTGAAGAGTCAGAACATTCCTTCAACTCTATAAACATTTTCTCTATTAGGATTTGTGTAAAACTTCGTGAAAGGAGGCCTGACAGCAAAGGCTGCCAAAAGCAGTAAAATGTTGGGGGAATTTTGAATTGCCATACCTCTTTATTTGCTGCAATTAGAAGAAAAAACAAAACAGAGAAGCCAGAAATTGATGCTTTGTAATTTTTTTATGAAATATAGGTGTGATACTTGATCCAAACTAAAGAGGTTTGTTCTAAGATTGATTCAGGATATTTCCTGAGGTCCTCACTGAACCTGAAACTATTATTTTTCTTATACTAGGCAATAAGTAGCAATTTGATAATTAGCAGAGGGAAATGATGAACACAGGAAGATCTACCTGTTTTGCTAATCCCTTTCCAGTTTCAGCTTATTTCACACATAATTAAGAACTATTCTGTCTAAAAATATACTGGAAAGACAAGGTTCATTGAGCAAAGCAACATAAAATCAAAAAGCTTTTAAATTTTTCTACTATTATATATCATGGAAATTTGAGAATCTTTCTTGGAAAGTTCTTTGGCTGTGAAATAGGGAATTTATTTATTTTCATTCCCTCTTGCAGGTTTTCACGGGGGTCCTGTTTCGTCCTGGATGGTCAGGACAGACATGAGAGTTCTCTGGAATCAGTTCTTAGAGCATGAGGTTTATTATTAAAGCGTGTGGGTGTAAGAGACCTGCCAGGGCTGCCAGACACAGCCCAAAGCAGCTCAGAGAAGAGAGAGAGAGAGAGAGAGGGTCCAAGCCCCAGGGAAAGGGCGAGTGCTGAGAGCACAGAGGATGCAGAGAATAAAGAGTGCAGAGAGTAAAGAGGACTTGGTTGCCATTTACAATACAATAAATCATCTTCTGTGTTGAATATTCTGATTTTCCTTAACCAATCTAGAACAAGCTACACATTTACATACAGCCTATAAGAATCATCGCATTACCATACAGAGTTATATTTTAAACCCTAAAACCTGCTTTTTCGGACCCTCTGCTGAATAGGCAGGGTCTGCTCTGACCCTTGGACCTTTCTGCAAGCAGAGGGGATTGTTTCATCAAGAAGAGATTACCTCCAGTTGGCCATGCCATTGTCTTCTAGTTGTTCAGTAACTGGGGCTTAATATCTCAAAGCTTGTCTTCATTTCAATCTCGCTCATAGTTTCTATGTTCTTGGCATCTTTTGCCAAGTAATCATATTTATATGGTTTTCCTATTTCATCTTCCCCAACACCTCTAGGTGCCTAATTCTCTTGGAAACAATAAATGCAACACCACACGTATGGGCATCAGCTTGGAACTATGATGCAACTGGTGCATGAGGCTCAAAAAACCCCATCCATTTTGATTTGCTTCAAATCTTCAGTGCAGAAAAACAACTAGTGGGACTCCCTGAAACCAGCAACTATTGCAGAAAAGGGTAGAGATACAAGCTTTGAATGATGATTTGGCTAGATATTCTGTGCTGAAGAGCTATCCTTCCATCTTAAGAGATTTATGCAAAAGCAATAGCTAAGCATGGCCATAAGGGGTTCTGAAGAACAGGGCAAAAGATGTCTAAAGACCCAGATATACAAAAAATACGCAGACAATTACAGATTTCAATATAATGAGAAAAAAAGAAAAGACATGGTCATAACACTAGCTATGCATTTTCTACTTAGGTGGTGCATAGAACACTAACCTTCATACTTGATATTTAGCATCTTCAGACAATCCATCTTTGGGATGAGAAAGCCATCACTGAGAAGAGCTTCAGCCACTGTCTCCCTAGAGCAGAGAGACTTATTACTGCCACTTATTCCTTTACCTACCAAAACACCATTTGCACCGGTTCTGAAACAAGTTTGACAGCCAAATACCTGGAACTGTGAGGAGGGAATGAAGAATTTTTTGTTTGAGCAAAAGATTTGGTAATGCTGTTCTTGTATAGCATATATATTTATATTCAAAACAAAAGGAGTTACAGCTCTTATCTTGTAACATGATACTCTCTCCCCTCTACAGTTACACTGATCTGATTTCTCAAAGTGGGTCAAGATCTCCATGCAAATTTATATGGTAATAAAAAAGTCTCAACACACTAGGTCCTAGAAGCTCTGTAGTAATAGAAAGATAGAAAATGCCAAGAATTCTAAAGATTACTGTGAAATCAAAATTTCTTCAGGGTTGTTGGGAGTTTTTCAAAACACTGAAGATGCTGCATGCCTTGGAGCCAGCATCACAAAGTCTGGGACAGCACCTTGGAGACCATCTGGCACAGAGAACATGGCTTGTTAGCACAGATCAACAACTCAGTCCTCAAGGATGCTGAGGAAATAGACCAACTGCTTTCTCCATGATCAGCTATAGGACATTATGAAAAGGCAATTTAATAGGTTTACAGCCCAGTTCAGCACTGTATCTTTCACCTCTATTCTTTATCAGAGACATACCTGTTTTCCTGCATCAGGTCTTTGATCTGAGCCAAAATCCAGTCCACTTCTGAAGAAGAATCAGACCACAATTCTCGAGACTTTGAAACAGACTGCATACTCTGCATAACCTGAGTGAAGGAAAAATTCAAACATTAACAGAAAATATACTCCCATGGCAAACACAAAAACATTATTGCTATGACAAGAAGATGCACATGCCACATGTACTTCATCAACAGCACTTGAAAAAATTCATTTAAGTTCCCCTTCCTTGGGATCTCAAGCAGGTACAGATCTCCTTTATAAACAAAGTGTCCACATTAGGAACTGTTGCAGCTCAAATTGCTTGTTCTCTTGTAATGAAGAAATTGCTTGTTCTCTGTAGTGAAGTTTTCCTTTGGCAAGCCATGTACGACAACACTAGCAGACAGACCTGCACAAGGAACTAACACAACAAGGAAGAGAAGACAAATTGCCCAAGAAAGAAAAGAGAATTAACTAAAGTGCTGATCATCAGAGTTACTTACCCGAAACTGCTCATTCTTGTAAGATATCAGAACGTCTCTGACTTTTTCTAGAAATAAACATAAATATATTATTTAAGCAGAAGATCAACTATGTAAGGGAATTTTGTATCTGAGGAAGCCACTTAGTTTTGCTAAATTTACACTCAAGGAAGGCATCAGTCAAATGAAGCCAGTAATTCTGTTCAGATAACAGAGGGAAGACTCCGAAATCTCCCAGACTTTCCCAGCAACATAAATTTTCTCAAGTGGAGTTAAACCACGATTTCCGTATTTTATCACTAACAGTAGCCAAAGACAGGTAAGTTGGATAAACCCTTAAGACAGCTCAAAAACAAATCCCGAAATAGATCAGTGTAGGAAGAAATTGCTTCATATGCAGTTTATGTTCTGATGCATATTTGTATTCCTTATCCTTGCATTTTGCATCAATTGCAACAGCGCTGCAGCTATTCATAAACCAAAGTGCTACAAATTTGGAGAAATACTACCAAACCAGTCAGTCAACCCCAGCAATCCACCAAGGCCCAAAGGGGAATCCCAAAACCTGAGCTGAAGGTATATCTTTATGATGACATGTTTAAACTGCTTTCTCTAGTTTATCTAATCCTTGTGTTTGCTACTGTTCTAGTGTAGCAGTGCCAGCATCCAAGGAGCGGCGGGGAGTTTTACTGAGGACCGGAGAAAGGTGGCCTCCAGCGAGCTGAGAACCAACATTCTAGGAACACCTACCATGGAATTCCTTGTGTTTCTGATGGGCCTCATGCTGCGGGGTTTGAATCTCCCATCCATCACTGTCCAACTCTGCATTTGCTTCCACCTCTTCCTGCTCTTCTTCCTCACCCTCATCCTCACTTTCTTCACGCAAGTTATTGCCCAGCTGACGGCTCCAATACATCTTTCGTAGCCAGTCCAGCACAACATCACAACCTAATGGAGAACAGAAAACATTATCTTCTCAGTGACAATTTCTTTGTTATGGCAAAAAATATATGGCATACTGCTAACTTGTATTATGAAAATAAATACTACTAACCAGTTATGAACCCTGAAAACACAAAAAACTTCATGAATGAAAAGGTGAACAAATTAAAAAAACCAAACCAAACAAAACCCCAAAAAACCAAACCAAAACCAACCCCCAGAAAGAAACCAGGGAAAAAAACAGCAAAATCCAGTATCACATACATGGCAACTACCCCTCATTATCTGGGGGGAAAAAAAAAAAATTGGACACTGCTATGGCACTGCACCTTGCTCAAGATAGGTCAAATTTAAGCAGTAACTAGGTCCCTGCAGTGGCATTTTGATGACAAAATGAGTCAGTACCATAGTCACCATAGTCAACATAGCATCTACAACAATAACATAATTTTTTTTGTGCAGGGACTACACTAGGCATACATTACATAGCATGGAAAGAAAATGCCTTTACTTCCAACAGCATTTCCCCGATTCAATCTAAGGTGCCTGCTGAAGATTATTTAACTGGATTCTCCATCCTTAACCCAAAATTCCCAGGAATCTCTTCAAATGCTATGAGCTGGTCATTCATTCAGGCTTGCAGTATCCACACTTCTCCCTAAATGGGATTTTTTAAGAGCCTTAGGTATTGCTAAACCATCAGAAAAAGCTTTTACCTATTTCCCCAAGATGAACTTCTGTGCTGTAAAAAAGCAAAATCACCAAACTCTTGCTTCCAGTAATTTTTACAGGGATAGAAGAAAGCCTCTGAACATCTGTCCTGTGAGGAACCACAACATGGAGCCAGTGGACACAGCTCAGCTACCCCCACAGGGCAATGGCAAATCCTCCCAGTGTCTGATACCACAACTCTCCCTGCCAGGACAAGCACACTGCCCGCCCTGCAGCACCCCAAAATGAAGGTGGGGTGCTCCCCTCAGGCCACTCACCCTTGCGGCACAGAGCCAGCCGCGGCAGCTTCCCATGCGTCAGCTCATGACGGAGGTCCACAACCCAGATGGGGATGTCCACCTACAACAACAGCCAACACACCTCACCCCTCTGTTTCCACTGCATCAGGCCACACCTGCATGCAGCCCTGCAAAGCTGCAGAGAGCCTCTACCTGAGTGGGAACAGTGCCTTCCTGGACACTCCTGGACGGTAGTTCCCCTCCTTCCCACTTCAAGAGTGGGTCAAGATCCCCCCAACTCTATGATGCTACTCTTCCTATGGTCCGGGATCCACACAAACTTGCATTTTACAGTTTAAGTTCTTCAGTGTTACATGCAACAACAGATTTCTTTTTAGACAGAGGTGTTACATGTAATTTAATGATCCTGAGAAGCAGTTAAAATTTTATTTAAATGGATGAGACATGCTGGATAACTATATATCAAAGATACAAATAACATCATATATAATACTCAAATTTACACAATAATTTGCATGCAATTTTTTTGCAACTTTCCTGAGGACAACTACCTTTAACCTCAAACCTTTAAAAGTTTCCTACCATAACTACTTTTATGCAAGACCTTTGCTTTTAAGCTTGATCAGTTTTAAAAAGTGAGAAGCAGAACTTTTCTCAAAAACCCAGGGAAAAAAATATAAATCAGTTCATCATTCTCACACAGGGGCCCAAACACAGATAGAAGAATCTCAAATACTGTCTGTCCTTCACTATCAAAACTTGTTCAGACCCAGGTATGGTGCTCAGTGCAGCTGGCAGTAAATGGACTCAAGTTGGTCCTGCTACTACAATTACAGCTTGAACCTTCCCTCCTCCACACACAAGTGGAAAAGCTCACCTGAAGAAAGAGACACGAGACTAAAATACCTGCAAATCTGTTTATTATGTATAACCTTGCTTGTCAAAGACTACAATTCATAAACCACAGATTTAGCTTTTTCCAATCTCAGTAGCTAAGAAAGAAAAACATGTGATGGTATGTCAAGTGGGACTACATGCATGTAAATCAAGTCTTTTGATCACATGTGATTCAAAAACCTTTAATGATCATCAGCCTTTGTTACTCTTATTGTGACTTCAAAGAACAAAGTTTTTGATCCAGTTGCAATAAGTCTGTTTAAAACTTTGAACCTGGAATAAACTAGCATCTATATCTATTATTTTGGCTACAAAAGACTGACCCCCTACAATTTCCTCCACTCAGTGTTGTTAATAACCAATGCATATGCTTTCTGTATAGATGTAAATCATCAAGCAACTCTCATGAAATATTTACCTCTCTGGCTAACTGTCTTAGAGGAATGCTGACCATCTTCTGTTTCCTTTCCGTGATCAAGTTGACAAACCTGCATGCAGGTTACAGAAAAGATAAATGACTATGAAGAGCTGCAGAGAAGCTTGGAACTGCAGAGACAAACTCCCCACGTGCTGTACAACCCTGTGGTCCCAGAGACACAAAGTGAACTTGGACAGTTTAATAATGACATCTGTCCAGGTCTTTCTCTCTCTCTCTCAGAGCACACAGGCGTTCAGAGCCCTTACCTTACAAGAGCCAGCCCATAAGACAGGATGAGTTCATGCGATTTCAATTTGCCAGATGAATCGAGGACCTTACAACGGATCAGTTCTGCCGTGCAGTCCACTGCAAGAGGCATTTTTGGACCATACCTGGAGGGAAAGGAAAACCAGGTGAGCAGTCTCACACAAATACACTCAGTCTGTAAAAAGGGCAACTTTACAACTACGATTTGTGTTCTGTGGTACATAACAGTCTGAGATACGGTAAGTTGAGACAACATCAAAGGCTCTTTCCAGAAGGCTTCTATTGGAACAGAGTGATTACACGGTTACTCCGAAGCACACGTTAAATGAGTACTTGCTGATATGGTAAGCACATACACAAGATGCCTTACTTGGGCGGGTCTTGTGCACGGATGCAGCAGGAGCAATTTGGGGGCCTTGGATATGCTCATTGCCTCGAGAAATCAGCCCGTGAAGTCGCGGGCATGCGGGGCTTCTGCTCCCACGGGGCCACCGTGCTCTTGTCATAAGCTAAGTGACAGGAGCTTCCCGCAGTGAAGAAGGTGCCCTGAAAGACGGGGCCGCCTGTCCGGCTGCCTCGGCGGCCTGCACACCCAGCTGCCCCGCTGGGGAGCTGCGCCCGGGTCCTCGGCGGCCCCCGGGCCCAGGATCGCGAGCGCCGGGCGCAGGCTGGGCGGAGGGCACAGAGGTTTCGCTCTAGGGACAGAAGGGCAGCCCCGAGAGTCGCATCGCGCTCCCCGCCCGCGGCGCGCGGCCCGTACCGGCTCTTCCACGCCGAGACGCGGTCCAGCGCATCCTGCTGCAGCCGGCTGTCCCCGCAGTACAGCCCCACCATCACCTGGTCCCACTCCGATCGGCCCCTCCACGCCACCACCGTCCGCAGCGGCTTCAGCCGCCTACGGGCCGGGGACGAGCTCGCCCGCCCGCGGCGCCAGCCCGGGCCCGCACGGCCCGACATGCCGCCTCCGCCAGAGCCGCTCCTCCCTTCCGCCTC
>VXAC01002188.1:30243-40797 GCA_013399225.1 Rhipidura dahli
CCATCCCATCCCATCCCATCCCACCCCACCCCATCCCAGCCCATCCCATCCCACCCCATCCCATCCCATCCCATCCCACCCAGCCTGGGGGCTGCAGGGTGAGTGGGGAGGGGTCTCCCCCCACGAGAAGGGGCAGCCCAGGGGGAGCGATGGGACCCTGTTGACACCATCCTGCTCCTCCTCATCCTCTCCTCCTCCTCCTCCTCCTCCACCCTCTGGGTCGGGGTCCGGAGGTGCCAATCTCAGCCCCGCTCCGTGCCAAGGGTGGGCACAGGGGCAGGGACAGCGCTGCCCGCTCCAAACCCCTTCGGGAGAGGGGACAAAACTCCGGCACCAACCCTCGGGCCCTGCAGAGCCCCCAGCCCACCCCGGGCTGGTTTCGGAAGGGTCCCAGCTCCGGGACAGCGCTGCGGGCACCGGGCACGGCCGGGCCGGGTGCCAGCCCCGGTTGGTGTCAGCGGGGGCTGCCAGGGACGGGACGGGGCTGTCGGGGCGGAGTTTGGGCTTGGAGGGGGCCCCGCTGCCAAGACAAACACACCGACTCAACCCGCGTTAAATTAAAAAAATAAATCACGGCCGCGCTCGGAGCCAAGGCCGGGGCTCGGTGCCGGGGCCGGAAGGTGCCCGGGAACGCTCCGGGACACGCGGGGGGAACGTCGCTGGCGGTCACCGGGCCGGGGATGCTCCCGGGAGCCGCGGGATGCGGATCCAGCCGCGGGGGGCTCGGGGCCGTTCCCGTGAGCCGGGGCTGATGAAAGCGGGAGGGATTAAAGGGGAAAGCTGGGATGGGCGAGCGGGGAGGGGGGGCCGGGAGCGCGTGTGCCAGGTAACCAACCCCAAAGATCCCCCGAGATAAAGGGAGATCCCAACAGCTGTAATTAGGCTGGAGATAGAGCGGCGCGGGGAAAGCCTGGAGCCAGGAGCAGGAATTCTGGGTTAATGGCAGCCCAAGGAGAAGTTAATAACAAGCCGAGCGCAGTGGGAGCAGACAGCCTGGCGTCTGCCCTCCCACACGCCCGCGCTGCCACCGCCGAGCTGCAGCGCTATCTCCAGCCGGGAATGGTCCCGGGGCAGCGCGGGGAGACGCCGCAGCACGAGCTGGGCTCCCCCCGCCGCCCCGGGCGGGCCCCGAGGGCTTTTGGGGCGTCTCGGCAGCGGGAAAAGCCGGGCCGGAGGAGCAGCGGGGTGGGGGGATGGTGGGGAGCATCCTCTGGGGCGGGGGGGGACATCCAGGGAGGGATCCCGGCGCCGGCGGCTGCGGCCACCCGGGGTTTGTCCCCCAGATGGTGCCGGACACCCCCAGAGCGCCCGGGGCCCGCTCCCCCCGGAGTGAATCACGCCGGGAGGTGACCTGATGGCGCAGAGGTGGCCCCAGGGGACACGCGGGCGTGGGAGGTGACAGCGATGTCACAGCAGGGTCTGGGACAGTGGCAGAGGCAGCCAAGGGAAGGGAAAGCTCGCAGTGAGATTCCATCCCCCCCGTTTAATTTGCAAAGCTCCGACAAGTCCCGGATTTGAAATTTTCTGCAAAAACAAGGTCCAAAAGGCTCGTCCCAGATTCTGGAGCCCGGATGACCCTGGGAAGGTGAACCCCAGCTCCCACTGGGAGTTCCCGTCCCGATTTCCAGCGCCCAGAGCGTGTGGGGCAGCCGGGTGCCGTCAAACCCCCACCCAGGGATGTAAATCTGCATTTCCCCATCGCCACAGCCGCGGCCAGAACCCCACCACAGCCGGGATACCCTCCCTGGAGCTGGGCTGAAACCACCGAGATGGGACCAAAACCCTCAAACCGAGCGCTGCTCCCCCCGGCCCCGCCTCATCCCCCTCCCGGAGCCGATGTTTTGGTTCAGAACCTCCAAATATTTTCCAGGACGCCGATCTGGGTTTGATTTTCCCGGGGACGCGTGGCTGGAAACCAAAGGCATCAAAGGGCCCTGGTGGGAATAACGACGAGAGATGGCCCGGGAGGAAATGATTCCCTGGATTTCATGGATGGGTGGATGGAGGGGCAGGGGAGAGGGGAGAATTCCCAAATTCCTGTTTGGAGAGGAGCAAACCCAGCGCCGCTTTGCCACCCCATAAACACAGAGGTGACCATTCCGACATTCCCGGCCATTCCCGGCCATTCCCGGCCATTCCCGGCCGGCAGCGCTGGGGCCCAGCCCCGAGAGGGTCTCTCCCCATCCCGGCCGTTCTTTGGAGAGTTCATTAAGAGCCTGGGATTAATTTTGGGGGCAATTTTCCGCTGTGGGAATTCCCGGTGTCCCCGTCCCGGCGCGCGGAGCCACTTTGGGGGATAATTAATTATTCCCCATCTGGAAACCTTTGGGAAAGGTGCGAGGCAGAAGTGGGACAGATTTAATCAATTATTCCGCTCATTAGCCCCGGCCTGGTCCCGCTAATTTGACAAACGCGCCGCTTAAAGAGCCTTTGGAGCCTTCATTCCCATCTCCCCGAGCTCCGGGAGCTGGAGAGGAGCTGGGAAAGGAGCCGGACCCTTCTGTGGTCACTCGAGCCGCGCCCCAGCCACAGGAAACGCCCTCAGAGTCCCTGATCTACCCACGAGGGGTGGCAGATTCCCAAAGCCCAAATCCCAAATCCCAGATCCCAAATCTCAGTTCCCAATTCCCAATTCCCAAATCCAGCCCCACACAACTCCCCAAATCCAGGACCCCCTCCTGCCCCCCGGCAGCCGGCGAGGCTCAGCCCCGCGTGGTCAGCGCTGTCCCCAGCCAGGACCTGTGGCTTTGGGGAGATCCTAATCAGCGCCCCCACACTCGCGTTAATTAACAGAGGGACAATTAGCGGTGGAGGAAATTGTTCCTCTCCTCGTGCCGTTTCTGGTTTTTTTTTTTTTTGGCTGAGGTTTTTTGTTGTTGTTGTTCTCTGCGTGTGCCGGGTACGAGGAATTCTTGGAGCCTCTGGGGCCGAATTCCCGGGCTCCAGCAAAGTTCTCCGTGTGGATAAAGGAGCCGGGATCTCCCCCAGGAGCGGGGAAGGGAGAAGCCGACCCTCCACTCCCGGATCCCGGGGGGATGAGACCATCCCAGATCTCATCCCGGGCTGTTCCCTCTGCAGAGGAGCCCTCGATCCCCAGAGCCCGGAAAAGCCACCTGGCACCGCCAACGGTGCCGGACACCGGCGGCTCCAGGGCTGGCTCCGGGCACGGCTGCCGCGGCGACACCGGGAGCTCGCAGCGAGCACCGGGACAGCCCCGCAGCCACGTCCCCGTCCCCCCCGCGCGCTCCCGGCCGGTCACAGCCGTGTCCCCAAAGCCCGGAGCCACCGAGCAGGGCCCCGGGGCAGCCGCAGCCGAGCCGGTCGGGGCGGTGTCACCTGCCGTGTCCCCACGCGGCTCGCAGGGGGTCATTAGCGGCGGTGACAATCCCGGCAGCACGCGCCGGGCATTTCCATCCCGGGGAAGCTCGGGAGGGAGGAGGGAAGGAGAGGGAGGGACGAACGGGGACGGTAAATGTGTAATTAAGGTGCCATTAAGAGGCGCCCAGGAGTCTCTCGGGGGACCAGGGCGGGCGCAGTCGCTGCCACCCCGACGGCTCCTGGGTGCTAAAGTCCCCCCGGGCACGGCCGGGAGGGCTCAGGGGACTTGGCCCGAGGGATGCGACATCATCGGAGCGCTGCAGCACCGGGACACCCCTCCCAAAGCCAGGCAGGATCATCCTGTCCCATCCCATTCCCGAGAGATGCCGGGAGCGGGTGACCCATCCCCAAACTCCACCTGCGCCGGGTGATGGCTTTTCCCGTCCCTGGGAGCATCCCCGTGCACAGGTGACACACGGACCTCCCCCACTGCCACCCTACCACCCTCACCCTGGCCAAAAATCCCAGGCTGAGGCAAAAAAATCCCAGGTTTGGAAGCAAATCCCACCGCTCCTCCCACCCCCCGAATTCCAGCTGCCCGGCAGGTGCCTTTCCCATTGAACACCTCCCGCCCCTCCCGCCCTTTGCAGCTCCCGAATTATTCGCGGTTCAGCGGGCACTGAAAGGGGCTGGAATTCCTTAATCCACCCGCGACCCGCGGAGGAGGCTCCCAAGGCCGGCCCCGTAACCCAATCCCGCCGGGCACAAAGCCGGGAAGCCGCCCGGGAATGGGGTCGGATCCCGGCTCCTCCCGCGGGGGGGCCCGCGGCTCCCTTTGAACGTCCCGGGCCCAGCTTTTGTCTCCTTTGCTTTGGAAAACCGCACCTGGAGACGCGGCCGGGCTCCGCGGGGGTCCCGTTTCATCCCATTTTTGTTCCCACCCCGTGGATTCGGCTCCAGCTGCCGCCTCAGCCCGGGCAGGGTGGCCGAGGAGGGGGCTTTGGGGTGACAGGGACCCCACAGCGGTGCTGGGAGCCCCCCCCATTGTGTCCCAGTCAGCCAGGGCGGGGTGTCCCCACTCCCCGGCCCTCTGGATGAGCTCAGCTGCAGCTGCGGCCGCGGGAGGACCCGGTGCCCTCTTTCCATCTTTTCCAGTCTCTTTCCATCTTTTCCATTGGCTCCGCTTTTCCCCCGTGAGTAATCGGGAGCGGTCGCTGCCGGCGCTGCCAGCGGGGACGGGGCCACCCAGGGCCACCCTGGGCAGCAGGAGGAGGAGGAGGAGGGTGAGGAGGAAGATTCTCTCCTGTTCCATCACTGTCCGCCCATGGAAAAAATTCTCCAGCTTTTTTACGCCTTTATTTTCCAGCACCGCAAGGCCACAGGAGCCACAGCAGCTCCCGTGCCCTGCCAGGGGCCCGGGGACAGCCGGGACAGCCCCTCCGGGCTGTGCCAGCCCTGGGGAGCAGCCGAGCCCCCCGAACTCCCGGGGCAGGATCCTCCCCGCAGCCCCGGGGCGGAGGCGGAGCTTGGCTCCAACCGGGGCCACCTCAGCTGCCAGGGCTTGGTCACCGAGTGCCACCGGCTCCGATGGGACCTGACGGGCCGGATTCCTGCCGGGACACCTTCCCTGCCAGGGCTGCACATCAAAGGCGGTGGGACAGGGACGTGTGAGCTCCGCTCACGTGGGGCTGTCCCGGTTCCACCGGCGGGAGCGGAGGGGCAGGGCCGGGAATGCTGGGGGGCTGCTCTGCACCCTGCCCCCCATCCCCTCTCTGCCCCCCATCTCCATCTCCTCTCCTCCCAAACCAGACCAGGCCTCGCCTGATGTCCCAAAAGGAAAATCCCCGCTCCAAACCCCCTCTGGGAGCAGCGGGGTCATTCCCAGCCGGCCCCATCCCTCTGGCTCTGCACACAGGGCTGCTTCGGCTTCCCGAGGGATTGGGAGCTGTCTCAACAGCAAATTCCTGCAGGATCTGCTCAAATGTGGAGTTCTCCCAATCCCAGAGGGAATTTTCTTTGCCGCGACCCATCCTGGAGGATCAGAGAGAGGATCCTTGCCCCTTGCAGGAGAGCAAATCCAACATTCCCATAGGAAAGTCTGAGGGAGAAGGGGACCCATTCCAGGGTGCCCCGGGATTCCTGCAGCTCCTGGCCCTAAAGGAAGTGCTTTGGGAATTCCCTGGAATCCCACCTGGCCCTTCCTTCTCTGCCATTCCCAGCCCAGGCGAGGATTTTCCCTGTGCTCAACCCCTTTATCCCTTTCCCACTTCCTATTCCGAATTCCCCCTGTTCCCACCACTCCAAATCCTCTCCAAAAGCTTCTCTCTCCCTCCCTGGCAGCTCCAGGGCCTGCGGGGGTGGGTCCTGCACCACTTCCCGGCGATCCCGTTCTGACGGAGATGCCGGGGCTGACCCTTCCCGTCTCCTTTCGGGAGCGTTTCCAGCTCCCTCGGTGCCCTCCCTGATCCCAGCCCACATCCCGGGCCCGCATTCCTCACTCCCGAGTCACCTGCTCCGGCAGGTGCCGGCCCCATCCCGGTTTCTCTCTGGAAAACACCCACAGGAAGGCGGCGCCGGCCCCTTCCCCGTAGCCTCCCATTCCCCAGGAGAGGCCCCGCTCCCGCCTCGGCCGGGCTGTGGGAGCGGAGGCAATTCCAGGGAGTTCAGCCCTGCCTGCCCGGGATCCTTATCTCCCCCCGGGCAGAGAGGAAGTGCAGGAGATTGGAATCTGGAGCTGGAAATCAGCTCGGGATCGGGATCATCCCACGCGGCGTCACCTGCCAGGATCCTCCCTGAATCCTGCAGGATCATTCCAGGAGCCCTCCTGGAATCACGGAATTCCGGAATGGTTTGGGTTGGAAGGACCTCAAAGCCCACCCAGTGCCAGCCCTGCCCTGGACAGGGACCCCTCCCACCATCCCAGGCTGCTCCAACCTTGCCTGGGACACTTCCAGGGATCCGGGGGCAGCCACAGCTTCTCTGGGAATTCCATCCCATCCAGGAATTCCTCCTCAATATCCCACCCATCCCTGCCCTAGTCCAGTCTGCAGCCATTCCCTGTGTCCTGTCCCTCCATCCCTTGTCCCCAGTCCCTCTCCAGCTCTCCTGGAGCCCCTTTGGGCCCAGGAGCTCTCCCTGCTCCTTCCCTTCTCCAGCTGAACATTCCCAGCTCTCCCATCCTCCTCTGTTTGTCACCTCCAGCCGTGTCTGGGGACCCAAACCCCCCCCCCCGGGACGGAAATGTCCCCTCCCAGGGGACCGGAGCCACATTCCCGGTGCTGGGAGAGACCCGGGAGAAGCCCCCGGGATAATCCGGGGTGACGGGGCCGCGCCGGCTGCGGGTGATTAATGCCGGGAGCTGCCAGGGAAGCGCAGGGAAGCTCCCGGAGCCTTTGAAGTGCGGCTTGGGCAGCGCTGAGGCTCCGGAGCCGCTCTGGGGCCGGAGCGCAGCGGGGAGAGCCAAAGGAGGGAGGAAAAGTGGGAAGAGCCTCAACCTGAGCGTTGCCGGCGTTGTCCAACCCGTCCCGAGGGACTGCGAGCGATGCCTCCGGTGGGGAGCTGGGATAATGAAACCCGGGATGCTGCAGAAATTTAATTTCGTTTAATTAAAAATTTAAAAAAAAAAAAAAAAAAAAAAAAAAAAAAAAAAAAAAAAAAAAAAAAAAAAAAAAAGGCGGCGAGAAGAAAGGATCGGGAAAGGATCGTCCCGGGAAACTTCCCCCGGGATTTGGGATGCGCTCCAGGCAGGGATGGGGGGGCTGGGCCGCGTTCCCTCAGCTCGTCCCGGTGCTGGGGAGGGGCTCCTGGAGAGGGGGACCCGAGGGACCAGCGGGATTCCATCCCCAGGGATTTTGGGGTTCCAGGAGGTGGGAGCTCTTTAATCCTAAAAAAAAATTAAATACAAATGGAAATGTTGGATTGTGAGGACCCAAATCCCGAACAAAACACCCCCGAAACGGTTCCTGGGCTCTCCACAGACCCCAGACTGAATCCACGGGATGGGATAAAGCCTGGGGATGGGATAAATCCATGGGAGGGGATGAAGGGATGTGGCTGGGAGCCTGCAGGGACCCGGGTCACCCCTCGCGGTGGCAGCGAGTCCCTGCTGTCCCTTTTCCCAGCCCAAAGCCGCTTTCCCAGGCTCCCGTCCCCGGATCCTCGGAGGATTTGGAGTGACTGGAGCCGAAGGGTTTCCTGTTGGCTCCTTTTGCTGTGGTTGGATTTAATTTGGTTACAAATGTTTGTCCCAACAGGAGCAATCCCGGGAAAACACAGACAAACTTCAGCTTGGGCTGGAAAAAATCCCACCCAGAGCTCCCGGAGCATCCCGGGATTTCTCCGGAGGGTGGAATCGGCTCTTCCCCTGCAGGGGAGGGGGCTGCCGGTGGCACAAATCCGGAAAAACAAATTCCCAGCCCTTTGCCAGCACTCCGAGCCCGTGCCCAGCTCCAACCCGGAGCCTTTGTGGTTCCACAAAGCCTCGACCTCCTCCCGGCTCCAGAAGCGCTGCCGGTTCCCTCGCGGGGTGCAGGAAATGCTCCTCGGCACCGTGAGAAAGCCGCTCCCTGTGGCCGTGCCCGGCCCTGACCGGAGCCGGCAGCGCCGGGAGCCGGGATGGGAGCGCTGGAAACCTCCCCAGCTTCCCATCCCAGAGCTCTGCCCGCTCCACAGGAACTTGGGGATGCTCCCGTGGGGCTTTGGAGGGCGGCTCTTCCCTCCTGGCGCAGCAGAGGGGCTGGAGCAGCGATCCCGAGGGATTGGGGGAGCGGGATCCCCGGGACTGCCGCTGGCCCCGGGTGGGATTCCAGGGCTGGTTTGGCTCATCAGCTGCTGCCCCACAGCTCCCGATCCATCCCCTCACCCCATTCCCCCTCTCTCCATTCCCTGCCCCACGGCCCTGCAGGGATCAGCCGGGAGAGTTCCCGGGATTGCTGGATCAAGCCCGGGCCTGAGCATTTCCCGCACGGCTCAGGGGATCCCGGCACGCTCCCGGCGGGCACGAGGCCGCTTATCCCCTCCTTTCCTGGGAGCTGGGATCTCTCCTCTCCTCAGAGCCCAGGGATTCCGTCAAGGATTCACCCCCAGATTGGGAAGGAAGCCCGGAAAGAGCCGGGAGCCCCGGGACGATGTGAGGGACACGGAACCTGTCCCGGGAACAGCTCCGGTCCCCTCGGCCCGCCCAGCAGCACCGGGAGGGGACCAGGAGGGAGCAGGGCCCTCCCGGGAGGCTCCCAAAGCTCATTCCACGCAGGAATTCCAGCATCCCACTCTTATGTAACACCAGGGCCGGGTCTATTGATTTACCAGGGCCCGGCGCATCCAAGCTCCAGCAGCTCCCTCTACGGGCTGGGAGCCCCGGGAGGTGACTCAGGCTCTGGGATGGCTGCTGCCCTCCCCATGGGCTGGGACTGTCCCTCTCCCCATGGATTGGAATTCCTTCTGCTTTTTTTGGGGGGTTGGGATTGTTCCTCTCCCATGGTTTGGGATTGCTGCTCTCCCCATGATTTGGAATTCCTGTCCCTCCTCTCCCCGTGGTTTGGAATTCCTGCTGCTCTGCCCGTGGTGGTTTGGAATTCCCACTCCTGTCCCCATGGTTTGGAATTCCTGCTCCTTCCGCCGTCCCTGGTGTCCATCCCCATCCTCGGCCCCAAATCCCGTCGGGCCTCAAAGGTCGGCACCTCTGTGGGTTCAACCCCGAAAACCTCAGGCGGTGACGCCGTCCCCGAGGCCGAGGGACATCCACGCTCCTGGAATTTCTCATCCACAACAACAACGCGTCACGGGAGCGGGAGCGGGAGCGGGAGCAGCCCCGGCTCTGCCCAAGCGCCCCGGGCCAGGGCGGGGCGGCTCCGGGGCTCCGGCCCCGCTTCCTGTTTGCGCTGCCCACAGCGGCCCCGGCTCCCCCGGAGCGGCCCCGGAGCCTTCCCGGGGCTCTGATTGGGAGCGGGTTACCTGGATACGGGCGGCATCAAAGGGGATCCGGCCGGGATGGCATCCCCGGGATGCCGGGATAATTGCGGGGTGTCCTGCGGGGAGCCCGGCGCTGCTGGGAGCTGCTGGGAGCTGCTGGGAGCTGCTGGAGGAACCGGGCAGGCAAAACACGGGGGGAAGGGATTCCCTCGGCCCCAGAAAACAGGGAATGGCTTGGGATGAAGGGATCCCAAAGCTCGGCTCGTTCTCCGCTTCCACTGGGGAGCTCCGCTCACAAAAGTGTCCTGAACGGGCGTTCCCACTTTTCCTCTGGAATTGCGGCCAGGGGAGCAGGGAAAAGGGAAAGGCAGCTGTGCCCGGCTGCTGGAGCCAGATCCGAGGGTTCTCCGTGGCTTTCCATGGATCTGGAAAGTGATTTATGGATCCCCCCAATATCCTGCCCTGGGAACTGGGACTGCTCCGTGACCCCGGGACACTCCAGGAGCTCCCATTGGCTCCAAACTACGGATCAATTCCCCTGGGAGAACCTTCCTCCTCCTCCTTCTCCTCCTTCCCGATATCCCTGGACACTTTTGCAGAGAAGAAAGTGAAATCAATCAGCCTCCACCGTTTGGAACAGCTCATCCAGCCCCATCCCATTTCCCTCTTTCCCAGGCCAAACCTCCCCGGCTCTTCCCTAATTGCTGCATTTTCCATAATCATCTGCCAGGAGGCACCGGGCTCCGGGGAAAAGTCACCAGGGAATGATGCCGGCCTTGGGGACAGGGAATCCCTCCAGCCCAGGACACCCCTGATTATCCCCTTGTCACCTCCTGGGAATCACCTCGGCCTTTTCTGGGAATGCGGGGAAAGCCGGGGATGCCTCAGGGATTTGGCTCTGTTGACACTGGGATAAATCACGGAATTTCTGGGGTCGGAAGGGGTTTGAAATCCCATCCCATCCCTCAGGGAAGGCCTTCCACGGGCCCCACGAGGGGTGAATCCCACGGGGGTGAATCCCGCGGGGCCAGGAGCAGCTGGTTCCGCCGGGAATGGCTCCGGAGCCGGGGAATGGGGGAATGGGATGACCCCGCTCCGGCAGGGCCGGAGCCCTCGGCAGGGAGCAGCCGCTGGGATCAGCGATCCCGGGATGTCACACCCGGCCCGGGGATGTCACACCCTCCGTAACTCATCGGGAGGGCGGGGACAGGAACGGCGAGTTGAGCAATCCCAGCTGGTTCCTTTTGGGAAGAGTTTCAGCATTTGGAAATTTCTGACTCTTTCGGAAAGAAAACAACAACAGCGACTCAAAAAAAAAAAAAAAAA
>VXAC01002188.1:46257-57948 GCA_013399225.1 Rhipidura dahli
AAAAAAAAAAAAACCACCAAATAAAACCCAAAATCCCAAAGAGCGATTCCCGGGCGGCTGATAAGGAGTGTGGGAATGCCACGGGGAGCGATGGGCACCGCGGGGAGCTGCAATTCCAGCCCGGTGAGTCCCCGCCGGCTCTTCCCGAGGTTTCTCCCGGGCCCCGCTCCCCTCCCGCGGCAGATCCCGGATCCCAGCCCGGCCCGGGGAGATGAAGGAGCCTGGAAAAGGCTCCTCCCGGCCCCTCCGAGTGCGGAGCCGGGCAATTCCCGCTGGGAAAGACCCTGCTGGGGCAGCTGGGGGAACAAGGATGGGGCTGGGGGAGAGGACAGGGAATTGCCCTGACTCGGGAAATAAACGGGAGAGAAGGAAAATCCTGGAATTGTTCGGGTGGGAAGGGACCTCTGGAGGAATCTGGGACATCCCCAGGCAGAGAGGCCAAAGGAATTGGGGGGTTCCTGGCCCGGGGTGATTCCCCACAGGGGCAGAGCATCCCTGGGATGGATGGGAAAGATTGGGATCCAGAGGGTTCCGTGTCCGTGCGAGATTTCCTGGGATAACCCGGGAAGGTTTCTTTTCCTCCCCATTCCAGGTTCTGGCTGCCAGGCCCAGGTGGAATTTTGGGAAGGAGGAGAAATTCCCATCAATCCCATGGGAAAGGGAGCAGCGTCCGGTTCGCAGCTCCGATTCCAGAGGGAGAAAATCCCGCGGGAGGAATCCTGCAGTTTATCATGGAATTCCCAGCCAGGGCTGGGAGCAGAACGTCCAGGGACTGTGGGAGAAGCAGGGCCGGGAACGGGATCTTAATTAGGATTAATTAGAGGTTGCCTTGTCCAGGGCGAGGGAGACCCTGTGTGGAGAGCGGGAGCAGCACAGGCCCGGCGGATCCTGGTGGGAACGGCAGGGCCGGGAATCACCCGGGGAAGGACACCTGGAAAGTCCGGCAGCTTCCAAACCTCCGGGGAAAAAAAAACTTGGGGGAAAAAAAAATATAAAAATCCCTCATTTTTATTTGGGGTGAAATTCCAGCTTAAACCCGGCCTGATCCCTGGTTGGAATCGGCCTAAAGCCGGGTTTAATCACCGAAATTGGGGAGTTTTTCCCCTGTTTGGGGTTTCTTCCTGAAGGACGGGGATGGGAGAGGGGGAGCAGCAGGGAGGATTTATCAGGAGTGAAATACTCGGCTTCAGTTTGAAAGAAAAATGGGAAAACTCCATTGTGTTTCTGGATTTTAAATAAAAAACGGGATTTTTTTGCGGGAAAGGCCGGAACCGGCAACCGGAGATTTTTGGGTGCGAGGAGCAGCCTGGGAAAGCACAAAACCCCCCCAATTCTTGCTCCTCTCGCCCCAAAAATTGACATTTACTTTGGGGAAGAAGGAGGAAAATGGGAGATTCCCACACGGCACCGCAATTCCCGCAGGGAGAGGGCAGCGAGGAGAACAAACCCAGGAGGGACCAAATCCCGGGAATTCACCCAATTTCGGAGCCTCCCAGCCCTGGAGCCCTTCGCTCCCTCTGTCCCTTGGGATGTGCGCGGGGGCTGAAGGGAATTCCCGGCTCCCGGGAAGATTTTGGGGGAAGATCGGGAATTTTTAACTCTTTGGTGGCCTCGCCCCGGAGAGGAGCGGGGGAATCCCAGCCGGGGCTCAGCCCCTGCCCGGTGACCCCGGGGGCGTCCGGAGCCTCCCCGGTGACACAGATCCCATTCCTGACCCAATTCCCGTCGGGAACGGAGCCTGGGGAGGGTTTAACCTGGATAACTCCGGCAGCAGCCACGGAAATCCGGGGCAAAGGGGGTCAGGGCTCCAGCGGGGCCTGGGATGGGTCCCTCGGGACCTTCAGCCGCGGCGTGGGATGGGATTGAGATTCCCAGTAAATTCCCAGTTAATTCTCAGTAAATTCCCTGTAAATTCCCAGTCAACAAACCCCACCCCTGGGACACCAAGAGCAGGGCCAGGAGGGAAAAGCAGCAATTCCCCAAACCAATCCCAGCCCTTTTCCCGCTTTGGCTTGGCCAAAGCCGAGCTCTTTGCAGGAGCCACATCTGGGAATTGCCACGGGAACAATCCCGGTATTCCCGAGCCCTTGGGCTCCGTCTTATCCCAGCCTCCTTCCCTTCCCGAGCGCTGATTTTAAATAAACTCCTCCTGGAATTACCCAGCGCCGCAATTATCGGCGGATAATTGCCCGGAACGTTGTGCGGGGAACCCGAATCCCAGATCCGGATCCGTTCCCGAACGGGGCCAGGTCACGGCAGAGCCCCGGCAAAACCAAATCCTTTCCCACTCCGCAGAGCTCGGGCCGCATCCCGGGTTTTAAGGCCCTCCAAGCCCAGATTTCTGCGGAAAACCCTGGGAATAAATTGTGTTCCTGCACCGCAGGATCGGGGAGGGAGGGAGAGGGACCCTGAGCTCAGCTCCCGGGGACCCTGGGGACAGCTCGGAGCCCCCCCGGGGCCAACCCGGCCGCGCTGGGGCTTCCAAAGCCCCGAATCCAGGGAATCCGGCCGTCCTTGGCAGCGGCCCCGTGGCTGTGTCAGCAGGACGAGTCCCGGCGTGAGGTGCCAGCTCCGTGTCCCCGTGAGCCACGGAGCCGGTCCTGCCACGTGTCCCCGCATTGCGCCAGCGCCGCCCGCGGGGACAGCGGGCACGCCCGGGGGCGGGAGGGGACAGCTCGGCCCCATCCCCGGGCCGGGATCGGGATCGGCTCCCGAACCTCCGGGGCCGGGCCTGGGGGGCATCGGGGGTCCCCTGGAGCCGGGGGGACCGAAGGGACATCCCCTCCAAAGGCCACCCCGGGGCCGGGGGGTCCCTCCGGGGCTCTGTTCACGCGCTGGGGGGGCGGCTTTGAGCTCCTTTTCTTTCATCCTGATGGAAAATCCCGCCCCTTTTCCTGGGAATTCAGCCCCNCGAATTGTTGGAGGCCCTGCTGGGAGCAGGGAATCGCTGTCACCCTCCCGGGCCGAGGCAGGGCACAGCTGTCACCCCTGGTGTCCCTCTGGAGCAAAACTCCAAGTTTTCCATCGGTTCACGACTTTTAAACTCCCCCAGGCACAGGGTGGGGTTTTGGGGGGCTCCTGTGCAGGGTCAGGATGGTCCTGGGGGGCCCCTCCCGGCTCGGGGTGTTTTGGGGTGTTCAGCACACGCCGATCCCGAGGGAACGCCTGAATCCCGAGGCGGGAATGGCTCCCGGAGCCCCGGCTGGATCCCGAGGGATCCAGGGATCCAATTACCCGGGATTAACGATTCCAGCCCGTGAGGAAAGCTCGGCCGCGTCCTCCAGCCCGGGGCAGGGAGCTGGGAACGGCAGGAAAAGCCGGGAATCCCGGCTGGAGTGGGAAAAGGAGGGAAGGACACGGCCCAGGCTCCCCGGGAAGGGGCAGGAGCGGGACAGGGCAGCCCAAAGCCCCCAAAGGGAGCCAGGATCTGTCCCAGCAGAGCCAGAGGCATCCAGAGCCACCCCCTGCGGTGCCTTTTCCAGCCGGGAATGCTGCAAGGAGCCTCCAGAAGGAGCCCTCCCCATCCACCCCCCACCCCGGCCGCGATGGCAGCGAGCCCGAGGTGTGAAAATCCCGATCCAGGCATTTCCCCTCCTCTTTCCCAAGCCCTGGGCTCGGGGCAGCTCTCCCAGGGGAGCCCTGCAGGTGGGAACCGGCCGGGAGCGCTGGGAATGCTCGGCCCCCCTTTTCCAGGGAGGCTCAGGCCGGAATTCCACGGGCTGGGGAGGAATTCCCTCGAGAACGACGGGAATTCTCAGGGGGAAGCCAAAGGTCCTTGAAAAATCCCCAAATCCCGAGCCTGGAAAGGCAGGAGAGCCTCAACCCGCTCGTGTGGGACCCGGCGCCAGGGAATCCATCCCAGCCGTGGCTCCAGGGGCCGGGATTTGGGTGCGGGCTGGAAAACAGCGCCGGATTCGCTGCAATCCCGCGGATTCGGGGGAGCTGCGCTGGGCCGGGCCGGGCTGGGCCGGGCTGGGCCGGGGGAGGCCGGGCTGGGCCGGGGGGAGGCAGAGCCGCCCCCGCCTTTGATTCCCGCAGCGCTGGGAGCGCTGAGTGTGCAGCCCTGGGACGGGAGCGATGCCTTTGATTTCCTGGCACCTTTGGGGCGGGAGGATTTCATCAGAAAACACGGGAGGCTCCAGTCCTGCCCTGGAACAGCCCCCGGACATTCTGGCCACGGCAGCAGCCAAGGGAGGCACCGCCTGCTCCAGGAGTTTCAAGGAAGCCTTCCCGGGCCGGGAGCTTTGCCCAGCTTGCAGAATCCTTGGCTCCAGCCGGATCCTCCATCCAGGCAGAGGCTGAGAGGTTCCTGCAGGTAAATTCTGCCTCCCTGCCCCCTCCCTGCCGGCCCGGGATGCAGCAGGAACCTGCACGTCCTGGGAAGTGCGGTCGCCACCCAGATTTCCAGGATGGAGCCTCAGCTCCACCACGAGGAGCGTTCCCAGCCTGAGCCCCTCCGGCTCCAGAGGGACACAAACACCTGGGAGAGCCTCGAATCCAGGCCCTGCCAGGGACAAACACAAAAATGGGGAAATTCGGGTTGGATCAGGGAGCTGGGGATGCACCGAGCACAGCCCAGCACCGGGGAGGGATCCCTGGGATCTTTTGCCTTTCCACAGGATCAGAATATCCCAGCTGGAATCCCATCCCATCCCATCCCTGGGACCCACAGGGATGACGGAGTTCAGCTCCCAGCCGTGAACCAGAGCAGATCCCTTGGGCCCAGGCCACGGATCGGGGAAGGAAAATCCCCCGGCCCTGCGTCCCACGAGGACGGAACTTCCCGTGTTGGGATCCCGGCAGATCCCGCCTGGCTCCTGCCCTTGCCGTGACTCCGGATTCCCTCAATCCCTGTCGCTCCCCGGCCCCTCTGGAATCATCGGCATCCTCAGGGACCCAAGGAGACCTGGGGGCTGTGCTGAGTGCCTGAGATTCCCTTTTCCATGGAAAAAAAGTCCCGCGCCGGGCGCTGTGAAGGGGATTGGGAATTCTGGTCCCGTGGGAATGCTGGGGGTGCCCCCCACGTGTCCCCCGGAGCAGGGGGAGCTCTGAGCCAGTCCAGCTGTCCATCTCCAGGGAAATCCAAGGAAATCCAGCTGGAGATGGAGCTGGAACGAATCTCCCTCCTCAAGCACCTGGAAAAGCTGGAAAATCCGAGGCTCGCTCCGGAATCAAAGGCTGGGCCCCGACCCCGTCAGCGCTCCTGGAAACGCTCCCTGGCCCGGCCTGGATTTTCCATGAGCTCTGCAGAGCCCGGGATTCCTCATCCCAGCTGCCTCAGAGCCCGGGAAGGCTCCCTGGCTCCCAGTGCTGGCGCGTCCCCGTTCCCAGCCGGAGCCGGATGCTCCAACTGGATCCAGTTCGGATTCCCAAATGGTCGGGAATGGCCTGGGATCCTCCCACTGCCCGGGGCCGCCGCTTTCCCCGCCGGGATTAGTGGGGATCCCTGCTCTGCTCCCAGCGCCTTTTCCCTCTCAGCCGGGGCATCCTTTAATTATCCCGCGGGGAAATTTGCAGTTAATTAATTAGGCCGTGTCGGAGAGGGCTGAGGAAACGCGAGCGCGGAGTTCAATTATTGTCATTAAACATTTATCTGGCGTTGCCGGCAGGGTTTGGGGTTTGGGAGAGATTAAGGAAGATTTCCTGCCTGGAAGGGTTTTGTCATCCCGGGGAGGCAGAGGGAGAACTCCGGGGCTGCAGAGGGGGTGGGAGGGATGGAGACAAGGAATAAATAAAGATACTCGGGAGGTTTTTGTGGGAAACAGCTCTGAGGAGGCGGGCGGGGAAGCGGGAGGGGAGTGGGAACGCCGGGATGGGGCAGAGGAGCTCCCGTGGAGCTTTGGGGGGGACACGGGACGGGAGAATCCGGGACGTGGAGAACACCCAGAGCTCCCTGCAGGGAGCAAACCCGGAGCAAACCCGGAGGACAATTCCCTGAGCTCCGGGTGCTGAGGAGCGCTCGGGGAATCCGGGATGTGACGAGCCCCGGTGCTTTATCCGGGGCTGTGTAACCCCACAGCGCTAATCAGACATTAATCAAACGTTCGCTAATTAATTCCTTTAATGGCCGTCCAAGCCTCATCTTCCCTCCGGAGATGGGGAACCCGGCTGTGCCCTGCCCGAGGGAGCCGGGGCAGCTCCGCATCCCGAGGATTTGTGCCCGCTCCCGCTCCCGGTCCCTGCCCACGTCCGCAGCTCCGTGACCGCATTTCTGGGCCGGGAATGTCGCAATCCCGGGACGCGCTGTCCGCCCGCTGGGATGTGGGGCAGGGACCGAGGGCAGAGCCGGGAACGCAGCCGCGTCCAGAGGCCCCAGAGTGGGATGAGCCCTCTGGATTTAAGGACAAAGAGTTAAAAAAAAAACCGCGCTCCGAAAGGGCCGGAGAGGCTCCCGAAAGGCGCTGCCGGCGGCTTTGGGCCGCTCTCCTGCCCACACCGGGAGCTGAGGGCGGCGCTTCCAGAAATACTTCCTGGGGGAGATCCAAATCCCCAAACCCGGCGGCCTGGACGCGCTCCAGGCGTTTGTGTTTTGCTTCTCCGGAGCCGGCCCGGGGTTCCAGCGGGCAGAGCTCGGGGGAGCGGCTCCTGGTGCCGAGCCAGGCTCCCGAACCACCCCCGGCTCCGTCCCGCTCCCCTTCCAGAACCTGATCCCGGCCGTTCCCGGGACAGGGAATGCGATCCCGCCGATCCCGGCCGCCTCCCGGGGTCTTCTCTCCCTCCCAGGCCGGACCACGCGGAGCCACCGCGGAAAATTACCGCAGATTAATTAAAACCGCGGGTTTGAAGCTGATCGGGTAAAGCCCGTTCGGCTCCCGACTCAGATCCGGGCCTGGAATTGGGTTTAATTCCATCGAGTTCAGCACTCCCGGCGTGAATCAACCCCGACCACATCAAAGCGGGGTTAATTCCCAATAAACGCGTTTAATGTGGTTTAATTCCTCCCCTTTCAAAGGGAACGAAGCTCCACTTCCCTGGATGTCCCCAGGGACACAAACCCTGCCGAGGAAGGGATTTAAACCCCCCGGGAAATCCCACCTGGAGCTGGGACCGAGCCCTGGTTCAATTCTCCCTCCCGGGTGACTCCACCTGGCCGGGATCCAGGATTCCCGGGACCCTCGGGATGTCGGGATCAGCCGGATCCCGCTGCGGGTTTGTCCCCGGGGCAGCGCAGGGATCCGGGAGCGTCCCCGCGGGGCCAGCGGAGATCCTGGGATGCCATCTACAGGGACAAGGCCGCTCCGCACCGGGGCCGGGCTGGGATCCCGGGAATGCGGGACAGGGCACATCCCGGGAGCCCCGAGCTTCAGGAAGGAGCTGTTTGAGAATCCCGAGCCTGGGGGGGCGGATGTGGAGCCGGGGGAGGGGGCAGGGATGTGGGGTTCTCCTGGGAATCCCGACCTGCAGCTGCTCCAGAGGCACCGCCCGGGCATCCCTGGGCACTTCCAAGGGCAGCAGGGGCTTCTCCTGGGACAATTTTCAGGCTCAGCCGCTTCCCTCAGCCGGGGCCGAGGAGCTTTCCCTGCTCCCGAGGTCGGGAGCGATTCTGCGCCGCTGTGTCCTCACCCCAAACACAAATCACGGCTCCCATTCCCGGTAATTGCCCCAAATCCCATTCCCTTTCCCTTTTCAGGAGGAATCCCGGCAGGACGGAGGTGCTGGGGCGGTTCTGGGCTGCTGAGCTCAGAACTTCCCAGGAGTTCTCCAGCTCCAGGCTGGATTTCCAACCCTGATCCGGCTTTGCCTCTCATCCCGCTGGATTTGGTGACCTGGGCGGTCTTTTCCAGCCTTAAAGGTCTCTGATTCCCTAAATGCCCCTGGCAGGGGCTCCGGGAGCCCACGCGGATCCGGAATTCCTTGGGATACCCGCGGAATTCCTGCCACAAACCTCCCCCATCCCAAACTGGCAGCCGGGGCTTCCCGAGGGTTGTGGATTCCCCATCCCTGGAAGCGTCCAGGGCCGGGATGGACGGGGCTTGGAGCACCCTGGGATGGTGGGAGGTGTCCATGGCAGCCCCACGGATCCCGATCCCACGGATCCCAATCCCACGGAGCCCGTCCGGCCGCTCCGAGCTGGGCCAGCTCCTCGTGTCCAGCAGCTCCTCGTGTCCACCCCGACCAGGGGGACCCATCCTGCTGCTCCTCATTCCAGCGGGATGAATCCCGCGAGTTTCCGCAGCCGGGAATTTCTCCGGGGCGCTCGGCCGGGAGCAGCGAATCCACCCCGGAGTCACCGGAGCCCGGAGCAGCGCGGGGAGCGGGGGGGCCCGGCCGGGCTGGAATTGCTCTGGGCTGGAATCCCAGGAAACTCTGGAATCCCAGGAAACTCCGGAATCCCAGGAAACTCCGGAATCCCAGGAAACTCCGGAATCCCAGGAAACTCCAGCTCCGAGCCTCGTTCCCTGGAAATGACCCCGAGAGGGTCCCGTCTGCCCCCAGCCCCCGTTTTGGGGTCTCTCCTGCGGCTCCCTGGGAGGGCCGGGCAGGGCCCAGCTCGGAGCATTCCCGATCCGCCGCATTCCAGAGGTGCCCTGTGAAGTGGGAATGCCCCGGGCCAGGCCGCTCCTCAATCCCGAGGTGCCAGAGCGCTGTGGGTTGGGAGAACGTCGGAAGAACAGGTCGGGGCTGCCGGGACGGGGTTGGGAAAGAGGGGAGGGGAGCGGGGGGACCTGGGCTCCGTCACCTCCGCCGCCGGCAGGGCAGGGCCGGGATAAACGCCGGGATTCGGGAGCCTTGCGAACAGGGAATGTCGCCATTCCCGGTGCAGAGGGGCTCCGGGAAGGTCACGGAAGGTTTTCCAAGCTGTGCTGCCGGGAGCTGAATTCCCAAAGGCCTCCAGGAGCTCCTTGCTCCCGGCTCCGCGGGGTGGGAAGAGCCGGGGAGCAGCCGGACTCCCTCCGGAGCCGGAGAAAATCCCGGCGGGAGCTTTTCCATGAGCTGGGTGAGCTCATCCCGCGGCTCCGCCACCTCGGATCAGGGAATCGCAGAGGGATTGGGGCCCTAAACCCCACCCGGAGCCGGCCCGCGCCAGGCAGGGACAGCTCCCGGCCCGGCTCCGGGACCGGCATCGCCCCCGGAGCTCTCCCGGAGCCGGCCCAGCGCGGGATGAGCTCACCCTGGGAAGCCGAGGCCTCCTCCGGGATGTGTCCGTGCCCACGAGGAAGGAAGCGGAGGGGGATAAATCACCTCCTTATCGGGATCCGGATCTCCGCAGGGATCCGAGCCCGGAGCTTTTCCTGCCAGCTCCGCGTGGGGAAGGCGGGCACGGCCCGGCCCGCGCAGGGAGCGCAATTAGCGCCGGCTGTTAATGAGGGTTCAGCCCGCAGCCGGCAGGGAATTGGCCCCGGCTCCTCTCCCCTTGGAATTGTTTGCTCAGGCACCATCCCGCTCCCAGCCAGGCCACCTATGAAGCGCTCCACGGGGAAGGAAAACACCGCTCCTGACTCCGCCGGCACCTCCAGGAGCCCTTATCTCATCCCTGGAGCCTTTATCTCATCCCGGGAGCCCTTATCTCATCTGGGAGTCTGGGAGCGTCACTTCCCCAAGGATCTCCCTCCAACATTCCCGCGGCACCCGGCGCTCCGCGGGTTCTGGCTCGGAAAATCCTCAGCGGGATCAGGGAAAACGTCCCCGGGCACGCGCCGGGCTCCGCTTCCCAGCCAAATCCCCTTCCTGGGCTGCCAGGCTGGGAAAAGCAGGGAATGAACATCGGGAGAGCATTTCCCTGTCCCTGCGTCGCCCCGGCGGCACTTTGGGCTCCCCGATTTCCTGAAGGGAACATCCCGGAGGGAAACGCCCTGACCGTGTCCCTGAACATCCCAAACCCTGGGAATGCGTCCCTGCCCCCTCCCCTGGACGAGGCCTCTGCTCCCAGGGTGAGATCCAGGCTGACAATTCCCGTCCTCCCCATCCCGGGCTGTTCCCTGTTCAGTTATTCCATGAAATCCCCCGGAGCAAAGTCCTTGTCGGCGTTTTCCTGGCAGCTCCCAGGATTCCCCGCCGGGAACGGGGACACCAAAGCTGCTCCGGGGTTTTGGGCATCCCATCCTCTCTTCCTAAAGGAAAAATCCCCCCGAGCCTGGATGTGATCCCGGAGAGGATCCCGGGCGTGTCCCAGGCACTTCTCCCAGCCGAGCGGGATTTATTGGGATTTATCGCCCCCTCCACCCCACCCCGAGGTCAAACTGGGTCAGGAACTTTTCCAAGAGGGGATTCCCAGAGCCTCCTGCCGCGTGGGAAAGGCTGGAGCGACTTTCCTCCTTCCAGTGAGGAAAATCCCGGCTGGAGCTGCCTCCTGATGGTGCCGCCGCAGCGAACCTGGGGAGCGTGGAAAAAAAAAACAGGGAACACCGGGAGGGTGGGAATTGCACCGGGAAAGGACACGGAAAGCTGCTCCCAGATCCCGCGGAGAGGCCGCGCAGAGCACTGAGCCGGAGCAGGGGAGAATCCCGGAGCTCTGAAAAGGGTTAATCCCATCCAGGTGAGTCCTTTCCAAGCCGAACTCATCCCGTCCCGACCGCAGCCTCCAAATCCCGCCGGAAAAGCTCCGTGCGCTGCAAAGTCAGACTTGTCCCGAGGAGCGGCTCCGGTGTCACCTGTCGGAGCCGGGGCCGCCTCCAGGGACGGGGGATCGAGTTACGGGAGAGGAACCGCCGCTGGAATTGGCCGCAGCTCCCGGCCCGCCGCATTCCAGCTAAAAAAAGGCGCCGGGCTTTGATCTCCCGCTCCGTCTGCACCGCACGGAGCCAGCGGGAGGGGCCGGAGCTGACAATTCCCTGCTCCAACCTCTTCCAGAGCCGGGAATCAAAGGCGAGGAGGGGGCGGGCACGGCGGGATGAAAGCGGAGCCGGGGCCTGGCACGAGGGAAGATCCCACAAGGAGCCGGTCCCGGGCTCCTCTCGGGCGGGGAAGGCTCCGGGAGCCCGGGCCCGGCTGGGAGAAGGGAATGGGAACGAGCCCGGAGAGGTTTCTGCGCTGCCCGGCTTTGAACGGCAGCCAGGACGGCTGGAAAATGAGTCCGTGGCTTGGGAATGGGCTGAGGATCATCCCGGGTGCGGCCCCGAGGTCACACCGGGATGGGCTCCGGGAGGGAATTCGGCTCCCGGGAGCCCCGCGTGGAGCCGGGGAGGGCCGCAGGCAGGAGCCGCCTTCCAGCGGCATTCCCGGGGGAAAAGGGGCAACTCCGGGTCAGGGCTCTGCCCCCAGGGCTGCTCCGTCCGCGGGGATGCTCCGGATGCCGGGAACAGCTGGAGCGCTGGGATGGGGCTGGATGGGATTCCCTGGATCCCTCCCGGGCTTCCTGCACCGCCCCGGGCGAATCCATTCGCCCTCCCTGGGCTTTCCCGCATCCCGGGGCCCATTCCGGTTTCTCTGGGATCATCCCTCCCTTTGCAGTGTCCCACTCCCATTCCTGAGCCCCGATTCCCACAGAATTCCCAATTCGTGCGGCTGATGAGGCGGAGAATCCAATTCCAAGCCCTTGGGGGCCGAGCTGCGCCTTCCCCGAACTTCCCGGGATCTGGGATGCGCAGAGGGGCCCTGGGCTCATTCCAAGTCCCGCTCCCGCTCTTCCCGAGCCTGCTCCTACCTGCAGACGGGAGCGGGCACAGGGAGCGGAGCCAGCCCCGGATTCCTTGGAATGCTGCCGCGGGATCCTGGGCGACGCCGCTCTCGCCGTGGGTGGCGGAGCCCCCG
>VXAC01002188.1:58011-72131 GCA_013399225.1 Rhipidura dahli
ACCCCCGGCCCCAAATCCCGGGATTTGGGATCATCGAGTCCGACTTTGCACGGCCCGACACCTCCGCGGTGCCGGAGCCGGAGGCATTCCCGCTCTTCCCACTTTCCCTGCGGGATTTCACAATTATTGGGAAAGCTGAGAGTCTCCCCTGCTGCTGCCCAGGGAGCGCGGGGTTCATTTGGGGCTTTTTGGGGAGAGCTCCGGGGGGTGGCAGCGACCCCCCAGCCGCTCCCAGCCCCGTTCCCACCATCCGGGGCCCGGCCCGCAGACCTGGAGGCACCTCTGGAAAACCGCGGAGCGGGATCCAAACAAACTCCGGGGCGGCTCCTCCGCCGCTCCCCGGATCCCGCGGGCTCCCGGCTGCCGCTGCTGCCTGGGCCGGAGGTGTCCCCGTGTCCCTGTCCCAGTCCCTGTCCCCGGGCTGGCGGCGGCGGCTCCTCGGGCCGCTCCCAGCGGGAATTGTGGTTTCCCGGTGGCTGCCGGGCCCCGGGATGGGTTTGGGGCCGGGATGAGCAGCAGGAGGATAAAAGGCTTTTCCTGCCCGGCTAAATTTAACCCCGCGCTCCTTTCATGTGCCGGAGCCGTAACTGGAAGCAGCTGCGCCGGGAATTCTGCTCCAGAGGCGGCTCCCGGAGCTCCCGGAGCCAGCAGCGGGCTGGGACAGACGGGAGCGGGATTGGGATGGGCCCAGGGATGGGGCAGAGGCTCCGCCGCGTCCTGGAGGGGCCGGGAATGACCCGCGGCGATCCCGGGATTGGAATCCGGTCTGGGAGTGAGGGGCTGGCTCAGGCCGAGCATTCCCGGCGGGATCATCCCAGAGCCGGGAGCTTTTCCACCTCCAAGGTTCCAAAGCTGCTGGGAAGGGAGGAACGGGTGTCACCCCACAGAGCAGCTCCCACGGGCGACAGCAAATCCCAGGATTTGTTCAGTGGAAAAACCCCGATGTTGGGAATTAAAAATGAAATTTAAAGGGGCTCGAAGATCCCCCCGCAGCCTCCGCCGTCCCTCCCAGCCTGGGCAGCACTGGGAGCACTGGGAGCACTGGGATCGCTGCCGGCCCTGCCAGCGGCTCCTGCTCCTCCCGGCCCTTTGGGAGCCTGGATTTGCCGCTTCCCGAAGCCGGCACCTTCCCCGGCTCATCCTGCGGGGGCTGCGGGCCCGGAACAGGGAGAGGAAGGGACACCAAAAATATCCCGTAATTACAGGGAAGGGGCTGGAGCCCGGCTCGGGCCCGGCCGGGGCTGCGGCGGCTCCGGGCTCTGCTCCCGCGGCTTGGGAAGGGCGGAACGTTTTGGAAAAGATCCTCGATGCCCTGAACCCCAAAATCCCTGGAGTGGGACAGTGGGAGAGCCCTGGGAAGCCAAACCCCCCCGGCCCGGCCTGGAGGTGCTTTTTTTGGGGGGGGAAAAAACTCATCCTGAGGCCCTTTGGCTGCAAATTCCCATTCCTTCCTTCTCCCACGAATCCAGGATGGAGCCCAGGAGCCACAGCAGCGATTCCCTTGGGATGAGGATCCTGAGCTGTCCCAGCGCACGATGGAGCCAGCGGGTTGGGATCTGCTCTGCCTGGGAGCATCCCCAGCACCTCCATCCATCCCCGGCTCGTCATTCCTCCATCCCTCCCTGGATCCATGGATCCAGCCCTCCCTCCCCCCTCCGCAGTGACTCACAGGGAGCAGCAGCTCCCGGTGAATCACCGGGAAAACTTCCTGATCCAGCCGGATCCGCGGGGAGAACTCCCCTGGAGAATCCCGGGGTTCCAACCCCGGCCCTGCAGCGCCCAGACCACGGGGAGGGGGGGGAATTTGTGCAGAGCGGCCTTTCCCAGACGATCACGGAATCATGGAATGGTTACTGGGATCCGGGATCACCTGTCCCGGTTTGTTTTGGGAGCCTCCTCGCTGGCAGAGCCGGAGACCCCAAAAAAACGGGAAAAAAGAGTCCCTGGCTTTGGATGAACCCCAGCCAGGGGTGTGCTTTTCACTCCATTCCCACCCCAAATCCCAGCCCGGCCCTGGGAGCAGCTGGAATTCCCTGTCCCAGCTGGAAGTGGGACCCGGAGCGGGGCGGGATCCTCGGGGATGAGGAGGACGCGGCCCGTGGAATGTCCCGGGCTGGGAAGAGCAGGGATAACCCCGGGATAGGGGAGGGGCGGCGCTGGGTGGGCTTCGGGGTCCCTCCAACCCAAACCAGGCTGGGATTGGGATTCCAGGGCTCCCTGGTGATTCCCTGGTGATTCCCTGATGATTCCCTGCAGAGCTGGGAATGGCTCCAGCCCCCCAGGACAGCACGGGAATTGTCCCTCTCCCCGTGCCCTTCCCACATCCCGAATATCCCTCGGTGCTGGCCCAGAAATCTGGGATGAATTCCCAGGGAAAGCCAGCCCCGAGCTCCCAGGAGTTTCCCTGTGGGTCTGGCAGAGCCTTTGCCCTGGGAAGCAGCACCCTCTGCTGCCCTTCCCGGCAATCCCGGCCCTGCTGGAAAACCTCGGGAAGGTTTTCCCTCGCTGACATTCCCCGGGGCTTCCCGGGAGTTTGGCTCACGAGGACCTCGCTGGAATTGCCGAAAATCCCCGTTTTGCTGGGATCCTGCTCCTTCCCGGCTGCTCCCAGCCCAGGCTGGGTCTCCAGAGGCAGGAGAAGCTTCCTGCTCCCAGTTCCCTGCTCAGGTCAGGGAGAGGAGGTTCCCGGTGTGCTGCAACTGGGAGAACTGGGAGGAGCAGGCGGTGATGAGGGGCTGGAATGAGTTTTCCAGAAAAAATGTGGATGCTCCATCCCTGGAAGTGTCCAAGGATGGGGCTTGGGGGCACCTGGGACAGCGGAAGGCGCCCTGCCCATGGGAAAGGCTGGGATTTCAGATCCCTGCATCCCAAACCATCCCCTGGCCCGCGATTCCAGGGCAGCCCCCAAACTGGGGGATATTCCAGCAGCTCCCGAGGCCGCTGGGCACCGCGGGAAGGTGCCAGGTCCAGCCTGGCAGCTCCCGGGGGCTGAGCTCTCCTGCAGGAAAGCCGCAGGAGCCGTTGGGATCCGTGGTTTCCTGGGGATGTTTTCTTTTCCCTTTCCTGGCTCCCGTTTTCCTGCACCTCTGGTGGTTTCGGGGCCGCGTGGGCCGGGCCCGGGGAGGGCAGGAAAGGCCGAGTTAATTACAGGGAAACGATCCCAAAAATAGAGCTGCTCTTCCCTGGCGCGGGAGCCGAGGCGGAGAGGCCGTTCCAGGCCCTTCCGTGGGGTTGGGACAGCAGGGGAGGCAGAGTTGGAGCACCGGGATCGTTCCCCGGGGAGCGGGGTGGGCTCCGAGGCTCCGGCACCGCACCGGGAACAGCCGAGGGCACCGAGTGCCTTCAGCTCCCTCCCGGCCCTTCCCGCATCCCTCGCTCCCGGCGGGAATCTCAGCCCCTGCTCCCTCCCTGCAGCTCCTCAACCCAACCACATCCTGCCCCAAAGCAGCCCAGAAAAAGGGGAAAGGCAGCAGGAATTCCAGGGGAAAGGCAGCAGGAATTCCGGGGGGAAGGCAGCAGGAATTCCGGGGGGAAGGCAGCAGGAATTCCGGGGGGAAGGCAGCAGGAATTCCGAGGGGAAGGCAGCAGGAATTCCAGTGCCCGGCCGGGAGGGCGATCGGGAGCCACGGAGCAGCTCCTGGAAATTCAGGGAGATCTCGGGGGGAATTTTCCTTCAGCGGCTTCCCCTCGGTGTGGGAAAAATTCTCCTTGTCCCAAGAACGGCCTCGGGTGGGATATCAGGGAAAATTCCTTCAGGGAAAGGGTTTCAAGCACTGGCACTGCCCCGAGCAGGATACTCTGGAAAGACCCAACCCTCCGGCTGCTCCAGCCCCAATCCCAAACCTCACCCGGCCCGGGGATGGGCTCTGGAGGAGCCCCGGGCCCCGGGGGAGCTGCAGGGAAGCGCAGATTCCAGGCTGGAGCAGGGAACATGCTTTTATTGAGGAGCAGGTACAGGAGCAGCACATCCCACACGGCACGGAGCGGGGAGCTGGGAACGGCCCCTCCCTCCCTCCCTGCTCCAGAGCCACCGCCGGGAGATTCCCGGGAATCTGCAGCTGGGGACGAGGCAGGAGCAGGGACAGCACGAGTCAGTAATGCCCACGAGGTCCACAGCGAGGACTGAGGGTCTGGGGGCGGCTGGGTTTTCCAGGAGAAAGGCAGGGAGGCAGAGGAGGGAACTTTTCCAGTCAGGATAGGGCAGTGGTTTAACGGGGAATGGCTCCCACCTCGCCAGGAGTGCTTCATTTCACACCCTGTTCCACCAGGAATCACTGGGATGGAGGAAATCAGCACTGGAATGGAGGAAATCAGCACTGGGATTGAGGAAATCAGCACTGGGATCAGGGAAATCAGCACTGGGATCAGGGAACTCAGCACTGGGATCAGGGAACTCAGCACTGGGATCAGGGAACTCAGCACTGGGATCAGGAAACTCAGCCCCCTCCCGGGGCTGTCCCCCATCAGTGACACTGGAGCCACGCAGGCACTGGTGGCACAGGGACAGTGGTTTTACTGGGAAGCCATTCCAGGGTATTTCTGCTGCTGGGAGAGGGGAATCAAAGCTTTCTTTGCTCTGCCAGGGAATCCATCCCTCCCTGGAACTGGTGCTGGAAAAGGCCAAAGTTTGGACTCCTTCAGCCTGGAGGGGGGAAAAGAACTCCAAAAACAACAAAAACCAAAAACCCAGGGACCTGCAATTCCAGGAAGGCTGCTCTGGGAAAAAACATCTCCGGGGGGATACACTCAGCAGGTTGTTTATGTACAGGAGCTCAGGAATTCCACGAGATACACACCAGGAAAAATGGGAATTCTAATCCAGAGGTGCTTCCAGCAGGGCTGTGGCGGCTCCAGGAGGGGTGACAGGAACAGCCTGCCCCAGTGATTCCCCCAGGGGCAGGAGGACAACGGGAACTAAGTGGAGATCTGCTGGATCCTACGGAAAACTGCTGGAAGAGGGGGATATTATCCCACTAAACCTATTTCAGACACGGAATGGGACAGGAGCAGTTCCAGACAGCAGCACTCCCAGACCTTGTCCAGGAGCCAGGAGTGGCCCTGGGACTCAGAGAAGCTGCAGGAGGGGCAGGGGATGGTGGGACAGGCCCCTGGAGCAGGACAGGGGTAGCAGGGGGACAGCAGGGGGACAGCAGGGGGACAGCAGGGGGACAGCAGGGACAGGCCCGGCCATCAGGGGCTCTTCCAGCCGGAGCTTCCCGGGGGCTCCGAGCCACTTCCAGTCCTCGCGGCCTCACTGAGGCCGAAACTTCCGAGTTCCTCAGAACTTTGGGGACACAGGGCCGGGCCAGGCCAGGCCAGGCAGGGGCTGAGCTGCTCTGGGGACCCTGCAGCAGCCAATCCCCACGGCAGGGACCTTTAGGTGCCCTTGGGAGGGGTCCACTTGAGGCAGCTGGGATCCATGGTCTTGTTGCTGTTGGACCTCTTGGCCTCCTTGGCAATCCACTCATCGATCAGGTCCTGGGGACAGCAGGGAGGGGTGGAATTAGCCAGGGGAGGACAGCAGGGAGGGGGTTGGCTCGTGCATGAACCCCTCAGAACAACAGCAGAGCAACGGCAAAGTAACACCAAAGTCACACCAAAGTTACACCAAAATAACACCAAAGTTACACCAAAATTAACTCCATTTCCTCCACAGTTCCCTAGAATCCCTCCAGTTGAGCTCCAAAGGAATCCCAGGGAAGGGGAAACATCTGGCACATCTGGGGATTGGTTTATCATGCAGGGTTCCATCAATCCCATTATTCACCCCATGCCAGGGAGGTTTAGGTTGGATTTCAGGGAAAAGTTCTTTATCCAGAGGGTGGTGGGGCACTGGAGCAGGGAATGGGCCCGGCCCTGAGGCTGCCAGAGCTCCAGGAGCGTTCAGGGAACCCTCCCAGGCAGGCCCAGGGTGGGATTCTGAGCAGCAGAGCTCATCCCTGCCCTGTTTTACTGGGAGATGAGAACAGAAGGCTGGAAAAGCCAAGGAAGCCCTGATCCCAGCGAGGAGAACACGGAAAGGAAAGGAGACAGCCCCAGGAATGGCCAGGCTCACCTGTCTCTTGAGGACCAGGTGTTTGCCCTTCCAGTACTTGAGCATCTGCAGGGCCTGCAGGGTGCTGACGATGTCCACGGGGTTCACTGCCGTCTCCTGGCTGATCTCTGCAAGGCACAGCCGGGGTCAGAGCCCAGCCCAGAGCCCCTGAAACAGCCCCAAAACCCAGCCCCAAAGCCCTGGGGTGCCAGCAGGGCTCCCAGCCCCACCTTTGATGGAGATCTCCTTGCCCTGGAAGTTGTGCAGGTAACGCAGCAGAACCTCCTTCCAGTAGCTCCTGTAGCTGATCAGGCCCAGGTCAGACAGGGGACGCTCTGGGGAGCCAACCTTCTCTTCTACTTTGGACAGCAAATAGCCTAAAAAAATAATTAAAAAAACCCCAATTTTAACAACTCAGAGATGAGGCAGGATGGAAACTGCTCAAGCAGCAGCAGCCAGGTGAGATTCCCTGGGGGAAGTGGAGGAATTTCCCTCCCCACTCACTGAAGTCGATGAGCATTTTGCCATAGCCTTGTCTCATGTACTGGGGCATGGTCAGGATGCAGGACACGTTGTAGTTGAGGAAGGAATTCTTCTCCTGGGAACAAGAGCAGAGAGGAGGAGGGGCAGAACTCAGCATTTTTATTCCTTTAACTGTTTTATTAAAAAAAAAAAAGAAATCAGGGTGACTATTATTTATTGCAATGTGTTTTTCTCTACATTCCTTCCCAATTTCCTCATCCCTCACGAAGACACCTCTCTGCTTCCTGGCAACAACAATTCCATGGAACTGCTTTGGTTTTTGCTGGGAATGAGAAAGGATGGAGCAGCAAAGCCCCTGCAATCCCTCAGCAAACACAACAATTCCTTGGAACTTCACCTGCTCCCAAAAGCAGCAAATCCTGGGAGTGCAGAAGGGACCCAGGGCTGCTAAGGGGCTCCCAGATGCTGTTTTGGTGAGGGGGATGATGAGTGCTGCCCACTGACCTTGGAGAAATACCCGATCAGGTGGCAGCCAGTGTTGTCAGCCTCGGTCATGACGTAGAACAGGAAGGGCTCCACATCGTAATAAAGGGTTTTGTGGTCCAGGAAAAGCTTGGCCAGCAGACACAGGTTCTGACAGTAGATCTGGGGACAAAAAAAAAAAGGAGATGCAGGCGTTTGGTTGCAGTGGGACATCCCAAAGGTGGACAAAACCACCTGGGAAAGCACAAAAAAAAAGAAATCTGAATGGTCTGAGAAATGATGGGGTCAGGGAGCAGCTGGGTCAGGAAACAATCCCACTGGTGATGGATTCCTGTGGGAATGGATGGCATCTCCCTCTCTGCTGCCCAGGGAAGGGGAGCAGGGCTTGGCTCTCTGAGTTTTGGCTCCGAGGCCATTTCTGGGTGCTGGCACAGCCCCTCCCAAAGCCCAGCAGCGCAGGGCCCGCCCCGAGGCCGAGCTCACCTTGTTCTTCTTGCCGTCCACCTCGAAGACGGAGATGGAGCCCTTGCGGTAGATCTCATCGCCCGGGGGGTGCTTCCAGACACACTTGGCCTGGCACAGGGACAGGGACAGGGAACGGGGCTGTCACCGCTGCCTCGGGGACAGCAACGGCCATGGGGGGGCCAGGGACCCGCAGCTCCCCCTGCAACAGCCCCCCAGGCACAGCAGTGCTGGTGTCAGACATGGGTGAGTGTGGGGGGCTGAGGCTGCCCGGGCACGGGGTGCTGGGGCAGAATTCCCGTTGGGAATGAGCCCTTCCCTGGTGCTGGGGCAGAATTCCCGTTGGGAATGAGCCCTTCCCTGGTGCAGAATTCCCAGTGGGAATGAGCCCTTCTCTGGTGCTGGGGCAGAATTCCCAGTGGGAATGAGCCCTTCCCTGGTGCTGGGGCACAATTCCTGTTGGGAATGAGCCCTTCCCCAGTGCCACAGCACAATTCCCTTTGGGAAGGAGCCCTTCCCCACTGCCACAGCAGAATTCCCATTGGGAATGAGCCCTTCCCCAGTGCCCACAGCACAATTCCCAGTGGGAATGAGCCCTTCCCTGGTGCCACAGCAGAATTCCTGTTGGGAATGAGCCCTTCCCCAGTGCCACAGCACAATTCCCTTTGGGAAGGAGCCCTTCCCCACTGCCACAGCAGAATTCCCATTGGGAATGAGCCCTTCCCCAGTGCCCACAGCAGAGTTCCCATTGGGAATGGGCCCTTCCCTGGTGCTGGGGCACAATTCCCGTTGGGAATGAGCCCTTCCCTGGTGCCACAGCAGAATTCCTGTTGGGAATGAGCCCTTCCCCAGTGCCCACAGCACAATTCCCAGTGGGAATGAGCCCCTCCCCAGTGCCCACAGCACAATTACCGTTGGGAACGAGCCCTTCCCCGGTGCCCACAGCACAATTCCCAGTGGGAAGGGGCCATTCCCAGCCCTCACCATGTGCCTGCGGAGGATGGTCTGGCTCTTCATGTACTTGAGGCAGAACTCGCACATGTAGAGGCGCCCGAGGCGCGCGTACTCCTCGGGGTAGGGCGAGTGGTACCACGTGTCCAGCTCGTAGCGCCCGAAGGCGATGGTCTTGATCATGTTGCTGCCCTCGGTGATCTGCCCCTGCAGCCTCAGCTTCTCCTGTGAGAGGCAAAAAAACCTCCCTGAAAGCAGCTGGGGGAGAGCTGGGGGGGTGTTTTCCCAGGGGGAATCCCTTTCAAGGCTTCTGAATTCGCCTTTTGTGGCAATCTCGCAGCTCCTCGTTTGTTTCCTGATTCACGGGGATGGGACATGAGAGCTGTGGGGAGCTGTGGGGAGCTGTGGGGAGCTGTGCCGAGCTGTGAGGAGCTCTGGGGAGCTGTGAGGAGCTCTGGGGAGCTGTGGGATCCTGGACAGAAGGATCAGGGCACACCCTGTGGCTCTGCACAACTCCTGACAGGAGGGTGCAGCCGGGGAGGGTTGGGATCAGCTCCCAGGGAATGGCAGGACAGGAGGACACAGCCCCAGCTGTGCCAGGGGAGGCTTAGGCTGGACACCAGGAGGAATTTCTCCCCAGAAAGAGGGACTGGGAACTGGAAGGGGCTGCCCAGGGAGGTGTCACCATCCCTGGAGGTGTTTAAGGACAGCCTGGATGTGGCACTTGGGGACAAGGTGGTGTCAGGTCATGGGCTGGACTCAATGACCTCACGGGAAAGCATCAGAGGATCTTTTGATCTCTCTCTGGAATGGGATGTGGCTTTGGGAAGCTCCTCAGGAGCTTCAGCAACTCCAGGCTGTGAGCTCAGTCACTGCCTCTGGCCAAGGGTGGCTTTTGCTGTCAGCAGCCTCAGCAGGGACGCTGCCAGTGCCCCTTGGGAACAGCCCTGGCACATTCCTGATCCCTGGCACGGCACATTCCCCATCCCTGGCACGGCACATTCCTGATCCCTGGCACTCATCCCCCACCCCGGGGTGACTGGGCTGGCCTGGAGCTGCTCCCCAGCTCCCTGCTCTGCCTCACGGGCCCCACAGAGCCTGGGAAGGGCCCCACAGAGCCCAGGAAGGGCCCCACAGAGCCCGGGAAGGGCCCCAGTGCCCCCCAGGCTCTGCTGGAAGTGCCTCAGGGATGGATCTCACCAGGTCCTCGGAGGCCCGGGCCTGAGCCCTCCGGAACAGCTCCAGGTCGTACTCGCTGGTCAGGTTCTCCAGGAGAGGCTCCCTGGTGTTGCCATAGGTTTGCCTGTGCTCCTGGAATGGCAAAGGATGGGAGCTTGGCTGCTGAGCTGCTGCATCCTGCAGCTTTTCCTAGCTGGGAATGCTGTGGGACAACTGGGAAGGCCAAATTCCACCCCAGGGAAGGGGAAAGGAAGGATGGAATTGCTGCTTTTACCATGTATTTCTCCTTCTGCTCCTTGCTCAGCCCCGAGTTCCTCTTCTTCCTGAGCTCAGCCACCTTCTCTTTGTACCGCAGCTGCCTCTCTGTGGGGGCCTGAGAGAAACCCAGGGTGGGACCCCTGAGAGGCTCCAGCCCCTCCAAACATCCCCCTTCCACTCCCAGCCCAAGGAATTCTGTGCTGGCTCCCATTCCAGGAGGCCTGACCCAGACCCTCTGCTAATCACAGGGTGCTGCAGGAATGCAGAGCAGGAAATTTCCCTCCCCAGCAGGGCCTCGGGACGGGGAACGCTCCCCTTGGAATGCTCTGGGCTGACTCAGGGACCGGGAAATGTCACTGCCCTGGTTCAGCCAGAGGGAAATTGCAGCTCAGAGCTCTGCAGGAATCCCCTTGTCCTGCACACCCGAGCCTGGGGAAAGGAGCACCCCGGGAGCACGGGCCAAGCCCAGCTCTGCTCTCCCTGCCGGCTCCAGCCCCGTTTGAGGGATACCAGGAATTCCCTGCTGGAGCTGGGAGCTGGGCAGGGCCAGGAGTGCCCCAGCAGCTCCTGTGGGATGTGCAGCAGGGAGCTGAGGCCGTGCCCTTCACCTGGTGCCTGGTGGCGTGCCTGTTGTTGTCATCCTGCCTGTGGGCCAACATCCGCTCTTCGATCTGCTTGTCCCGGCTCTGGGCTCGCACCTGGAGGCCAAAATTCCCCTGTCAGGGCTGCAGCCCCCTCCTGTCACCCCTCTTCCCTCCCAGGTGAGCACCCTGAGCTGCAACCCCCAGCTCTGACACACAAACGCTGCTGTCCCACAGCCAAAGCCATGGGCAGAGCTCTGCTCTCTGCTCACACATTACCAGGCTTGGCTTTTTGTCCTAAAAATCCCAAAGGAGGAGAAACCAGAAGGTAAAAAAGGCATTCATTCACCTTGCACTCGTCTGCTGAGAGGTTGTGGTACAGAGGGCACCCCGAGATGGAGAAGTGGCGCTCGTGTTTCCCGGTCAGGTGTCCTGCAGGAGGTCAGGAAAACAACAAAACCTCTGACAAATGATCCCAGGCAAGTGGAAAGAGCCTCCCAGATCCAGGGCAGATCCCTCACAGGAGCATGCACAGCTCACTGACAGGGGGACAGGAGACCTCCTGGTTTAAAAAGGAAGGATAAATCTTTCTCACACTGAACCAAAGCAGCCAGAGATGGGAGGGCAATAATTTGGGGCTGAAACCCCATTTCTGGCAAAAACCAGCTCCCTGCTCAAACCTGGGAATTCTCCTCCCAGGAGAAGAGTGCTCACCTGTGCTCACCCTCCTCCCTGGCTCCTCATCCTGTCACCCCCACCAAACCACAAACCACCTCCAGCAACAACATCCCTGCATTTCTGCTCCACATCCCCTCCTGGATATCCCTGACCCCAAATCCACCCCTCGTGGTGAGGATCTAACACCCCAAACCCAGCAGCAACATCCCTGCATTTCTGCTCCACATCCCCTCCTGGATATCCCTGACCCCAAATCCACCCCTCGTGGTGAGGATCTAACACCCCAAACCCAGCAGCAACATCCCTGCATTTCTGCTCCACATCCCCTCCTGGATATCCCTGACCCCAAATCCACCCCTCGTGGTGAGGATCTAACACCCCAAACCCAGCAGCACCCCCAGGAGCAGGGCTCACCCAGCGAGTTGCAGCCCGGGGTGGGACATTTCATGTTGAAGTTGTAGCTCTCGTGGAAGCGGCGCCGCTTGGGCCGGTGGGAGAGGTCGCTGCCCGAGTCCTTCAGGGACATGTCCTTGGCGATGCTCTCGTCGTGGGACACGTTGGGGCTGGAGATGTCGATGTCGGACTCGGAGGAGGGCGCGTTGCCCGTGGGGGTGCGCGGAGGGGACTCGTCCTGATCCGCCGCGTTTTTGGTGTCTGGGCAGGGAGGGGACACAGAGCTGAGGGGAACGCTCCCCAAAACGCCTCAGGGAGCCTCTCCCAGCCTCGGAGCCGGCGCTTCCCGGCCCTCCCCGCCCCTCTCCGGGTACCTCTGTCGGAGAAATCCACGGCCTGCTCGGTCTCGGAGCCGGAGGAGCGCGTCTGCCTCAGCGGGTACTTCTTGGGGGTGACGGGGGCCGGCTGCTGCTGGCTGCGGGTCACTCTCCGCGTGGAGTACGCCGGCTCGTCCGGCCCGAAGGGCGGCGGCTGCCGCACGGGGCTGGAGTCTGAGCCCGGGGGAGGCACAGTTACACCGTGGGGACATCACAGGGAGCGCGGGGACACCGCGGGGACACCCACAGGAACCTTGGGGACATCACAGGGACTGTGGGGACACCGCGGGGACACCCATAGTGACCTCGGGGACACCCACAGGAACCTTGGGGACACCACAGGGACCGCGGGGACACCGCGGGGACATCCACAGCAAGCACGGGAACACCCACAGCAACCATGGGGACACCACGGGGACACCCACAGCAACCATGGGGACACCACAGGGGCACCACAGCAACCATGGGGACACCACAGGGACACCACAGGGACACCACAGCAGCCATAGGGACACCACAGGAACCACAGGGAGCCCCTGCCCCGCGCTGACCAGCACCCAGTGCTGCCTCTGTCACCCCGCTCCAGACAAAACCTCAGGGCACTCAGAGTGACCTGCAGCTTCCTGCCCCTTTAACGACTTAATGAACCCACAATTAGCGTTTGGAGAAGTAAAGATGCTTTAGTTCAGATAAGAATCACCAGGTCTTAGATAAGAACCTGTAACCCTTGGGAAGAGCAAGATTGATTGTGGAGTGGAGCTGCATTTGGGACCCTGAGTGTGGGGCTGGAAAAGCCTTTCCTGGGTCAGGGAAGAGCCTTTCCCAGTCTAAGGCAGAGCCTTTCCCAGTCTAAGGCAGAGCCTTTCCCAGTTTAACACAGAACCTTTCCCAGTTTAACACAGAGCCTTTCCCAGTTTAACACAGAACCCTTCCCAGTCCAAGGCAGAACCTTTCCCAGTTTAACAAAGAACCTTTCCCAGTTCAAGGCAGAGCCTTTCCCAGTCTAAGGCAGAGCCTTTCCCAGTTTAACACAGAACCTTTCCCAGTTTAACACAGAGCCTTTCCCAGTTTAACACAGAGCCTTTCCCAGTTTAACACAGAGCCTTTCCCAGTTTAACACAGAGCCTTTCCCAGTTTAACACAGAACCTTTCCCAGTTTAACACAGAACCTCTCCCAGTCTAAGGCAGAGCCTTTCCCAGTTTAACACAGAACCTTTCCCAGTCTAAGGCAGAACCTTTCCCAGTCTAAGGCAGAACCTTTCCCAGTTTAACGCAGAACCTTTCCCAGTTTAACACAGAACCTTTCCCAGTTTAACGCAGAACCCTTCCCAGTTTAACACAGAACCCTTCCCAGTTTAACACAGAACCCTTCCCAGTTTAACACAGAACCCTTCCCAGTTTACCACACAGCCCCTCCCCAGCCAAGCCCCCCAGCTCACCCTGGGAGCTCTGGCTGAGGCGGGCCGAGGAGCGGGTGACTCGGGCCGACCTGCGGGAGGTGCCGTCGCTCTCGGAGCTGTCCGTGTGCTCGGGGTCCGTGGAGAAATCCGAGTCCTCGGTTCCATCGGAGCTGCTGCCGGCGTTCCTCTGCAACGGCACCGAGCCCGGCGCCTCAGCCCTGCTCTCACAGCACCCAAACCCGCACACAGATCGGCCCATTTCCCATCCTCCACAGCCCCCTCACCCTCCAGCCCGAGGGGGGCCCTGGGCAGGCCCAGGCCTTGCATTTTACCCCAAATCTGGGAATATTTTTCCCCTTTTTTGCTGCGGCTCCTGCCCCGCCACTGGGGAGGCTCCCAGAGCAAACCCGGAGAGCTGATCCCAGCGGGCCAAAGGGACGTTCCCCGCCACAGAACGCCATTCCCAGGATATAAATTGGAGGAATTATGGGGAATTACCTCAAGGAAACCTGGAGAAACGTGGATGTGGGAAGGGGATTCCGGCATTGGTCGGCAATTGCTATTTTTTTCTCCTTTCCCTTCCTCTTATCACCGTTATTCAGCACTATCATTTTATTTCATTCCTCATTTCCAAACTGCTCATAATTCAACCCACAGAGCTTTATATTGGTCGCTCCCCCATCCCAGGCTCGCGCTCAGTTTCCAGCAGCGGTTAAACCGCAGCACCGTCAGGGGACACCGGGGGTGCCGGCAGGTGCCGGTCGGGGCTGCGGGGCGGCTGCAGGACCCCCGGGGCGGGCAGGGCCGTGAGGAGGCGGCGATGGCGGCGGCCGTGAGGGGA
>VXAC01002190.1:0-126609 GCA_013399225.1 Rhipidura dahli
TTCTATTCTATTCTATTCTGTTAATATACATGTACATGTATATGCCTGAAAGAATATAAATTCATATTTTAAGGCTGTTAGGACTTTCCTATCAGAAGTGACATGAAAGTTGCAACTCTTCAGCTTACATAAAACAGAACCAGATGCAGTTGCAAGCATATTTAAAACAAGTTATTCAGAATATAACTACTGTTTCTATCTAATCTGCTTTTTCTTAGGTTGTATCTCTTTTATTTTTCTAATCATGTGGAACACCAATATTCTTAATTGTAAAGGCCTTGTGCTCTTTAAACCACTATGATTTCAAAGAAATGAACTGTGATTGAGGTCAAAATGGAGTAATTTTACATGTTATAAAGTATTTTTAAATTTTATGAGGTTCAAGTTTTGCAGCATATCGGACTAGCATTATTCTACTAGAGAATATAAACAGAGTTAGAAAAATACTCACAAACTCCTACTGATGAACCTATTCTTCAGTCTTAGACTGCCAGTGTGGGATTATAATGAAATATTCACAATAGAGAAACCATTTATCATGGAATAATGAAAATATTCAGGGTTGGACATTGCAGTGCCACCCGTTTTATTTATCAGACTCAATGTGGCAATTTTTATGCTGAGTCAGGAGGAGTTTTATCAAGTAAAAGCCACCCCAAATCTACAAAATCCCCACAATTAGCTGGCTTTGCAACGAATGTCTGGATTAGTTATATGGACTGAGCTGAGATTTCAGCAAAACTCTGCAAGGCTCCAAAGAACCAAAGCAGGGACAGAAAATCTCTGGGATTTTTTTATAATGTAATGGAGTTTACAATCACACCTGAGGTTCCAAGCGGGAAGGGTCTCAGTGACCTCACCTGAGCAGGTCATCAGGACTGAAAATTCCTCATTTCCACCTCCACGTCCTCAGGTAATGCAGTATTGATGAGCTGGCTCCCAAGAGGGGTGGATGGTGCAAGTGATAACATGAGAAGAGCCTGTAACACCTGACTCTGGAGTCAGAGCTACTCATGGAATCAGTCAGCAGATCAATGCACAAGCTCAGCTTGTAATTCCCTCGTTTTTTTAGGTGGCTTCTCCCTCTTGCTCTCACTGTTTAATTTTTTTAAATCATTATTATTATTTACAAATTAACACCTCTCAGCTAAGTGTGAAGCAGGAAAAATAAAACCCCCCACATAATGCTATTAAAAGTCCCAAATGAGGAGCTTGCAGCTGGGCTCAGGGCTGTTGGTCTGGGGTGTCTGGAGAAGAGAGGGAGAGGGTCGCATGGCAAAGCAGGAGGGAAGCGCTGGCTTTGTGTGCTGGTTTGGCCAAATTTGGAGGAGAAGATCCTCTGATAGAAAGCAGGTTACAACCACCCCTCCCCCACCAGGTTCAGGGAAAAAAAAAATTTCCTCGGAAGAAAGTGAAAGGGATGAAAAACCTGTTTATTTAACAAACACACAGAAAAGGATAACAGTGGTAAATAATAAAACCTCTCGCTGTGGAGAGAAACCTGGGAAGATTTCAGAGCCCTTCTGTAGGTGGGGTCTCTCTCCTCCTCCTTGGAGTGGGGTTGGTGTGGGCACCCTCCAGGGCCTCGGGAGAAAATTCTCCCAATGTGTTCTTGTCACTCTTGCACCACAGATGGGTAGAGAAACCACACCAAGTCCCGGCTCAGGTATCAATGGCAGCAAAGCCCTTTAATGCTTTTATATGTCAGTTCACAAAGCGTGTTAAATGGCATAAAGTAATCGGCCCTCTGGCCATCCTCCCCTTGAGGGGACTGGCCCAACTCTAAGATGTGCATTCCCAAATATTTTCTAGTTAGAACCATAACAATCCAGCAAAACAACCACAGGTGCAAATGTTTACAAAATGGTAACTTTGTTTTAGATGGCTTGCAAGGGAAAGACAGAGCTCTCACAAAATGCTGCAGCAAGCTGAAGACATTCACTGCTGAAGCTTTTTCACCATCCANGGCTTGCAAGGGAAATACAGAGCTCTCACAAAATGCTGCAGCAAGCTGAAGACATTCACTGCTGAAGCTTTTTCACCATCCATCCGTATGTTCTGATGTTGTTGCAACAGTCCAGAAGAGAGGAAGGGAAAAAACCTAAGTCCCAAGAAAATAAAGTTCAACTCTCCGTCTCCCTCCAGAGAAAAGGAGCCGAGAGCTGGCTGGAAAGCAAGGGCTGCTTCCTCTGCTCTTGCCACAGCAGGAGAACACAGAGAACTCAGTGTCCGTGTCCTTGGACAACTGCTTTGAAAAGTTCACTCATTTTTTTTCTCTCCCCCCTCTCAAGCTCAGTTTAAAGACATAGAAAGGCACAAAAGTAATTTTTGGGCATAGAGCAGTGAGAGGGGATACACATCATAAAGTCACCCCAAGACACTTTGCCAGTTGTTAAGGGCTGTGACATGACGTGCACACGCACAGCTCAGGGAAGGATGTGAGTGAGCTGGAAAAAAAAAACCCACAAAACCAAAAAGCTTGAAAGGCACTCAGGTATTTTGGGAATGCTCAGTTCAGGCTGAGAGTCCAGAGGCAAAGCAATCATATATTAACTATTTATTGCAGAGCGAGGGAGATTTCCCAGTGACTTGGGTTGAAAACATCTGTCCTATTCTGGCTACAAACACGCTGCTGAGGAGGATGTTGTCCCCAGCTCCTTGTTATCCCTGCTGGAATTTATTGCCTCCACATTACTGACAGCAAACTGCTTGTTAATCCCTCCTTGACACATTGTTTTAATCAACCCACTCTGATAAAACTGATAAAAATGGGTGAGTACCCACAGAGCAGCCCAGGCAGCCTGTTTGGGACCCCAGATATCATTGAAAACAGAAGAACCACACTTAGGAGTGTTCTGAGATTATTAAATATTGGTTTATCCTTACTACTCACTCTGTAGATATTAAATCTCTAACAGACAAAAATATATGTTTAGTATATACTCAAAATATTTAAAAAACATTTCTAAACACCCATATTTCAATTATCATTATTTCAAAAAGCAGAAAAAATCCTTAAATATTGGGAGATAAGAATTTTTTTTTTTTCTCCTGAGGATGGTGAAAGGAAAACAAAACAGTTTTGTTAGCAGTAGGGTAGTTTTTAATTGTATTCTGCACAATACCAAGTGATTGACCTTATATTCCCTTAATTTTATTCCAGTCTTTTGAGAATTGAAGCTGGCAACTTAAAAATAGTTTGTTTTTTTCTCAATTCCCATACTTTTAATTTTTAGGCTCTGTATTTGTTTTCATATTGATTTATATATGTTGGGCCTGGAAAATATTACACAAAATACTGATGTACTCAGGAAGAATTTACTGATTTTCTTCTTAAATTCCTGATATGTCTGGGAAACTCATTGACATAAACTCTGCTTTCTTCTGCCCATAACTTGCTTTGGACATCACAAATGATAAATGTTGCATTCTTTGCAGAGTTTAGGGTACAAAAAATATACTGTGGCTCTGGTACTCTTCACCTCACTTCCTTCACTTTTTTTTTCTTCTGTGACTTGGTTTCCCATTTTAACATTGTGCTTGACAATTTTTGTTCTGTATCTACTCCGTATAAGGTGAAAACATTGAGAATTCTAAAGAAATCATTCATCTCTGTGGTAAGCTATAACTTCCACTAAATGGAAGACTATTTCATTGATTGCTTTGCAATCAATTTAATCAAAATCCTCCCCTCTATAAATTTTCTGGCTGCAGAAGCTGCTCTGTTTTATTTAGAATTACCATCTCAAGGGCCCTTTCCACTGAAGTCCAGTGGTTTACTTTTATGAACAGCTTGGTTGTAGAAAATCACACCAAGCTGATGTCTGAAGATAAGAAAATTATCAGAAAAACTTCGTGGAAGTTCAGAAATGACCTGGCATGGAGGAGTGGGCTGACTGGATTTTCAGATGATGGGGACACAATAAACAATATAAAAAATATAAAAAATTAACAATAAAAATAATGCAAAGAATCATGAGGAAAGGATATACAAAGTAGAATGACACATTCAATGGAAGGAAAAATTTAACTCCAAGGGGAATAATCTAAATTTCCTTCCCCTTCAGAGCTGCAGAACTCTACACTACAAAATGTAGATTGTATTTACGCCACCTGAAAAAAGGATATGGTTGAACTAGAAATGACCCAGAAAAGAACAGCAAGAATCATCAGAGCTGTAGTGTGGCTCTCATTCAAGGAGAGATGGGTTGTGTGAAGCCTCTTCCACTTGGAAAATAAATGACTGAAAGAGGGTAAGAAAATGGCCTATAAAGAATCAGTGGGACATAGAAATCTGAGGATGTTTTAGAATTTCTTACACTATACAAGCTGGAAATCAACCAATAAAATGAAACAGTGTAACTTCAAAAGAACTTAAAGTTTTCTTTATTCCTCCCCAAGTTTGGGGCATCATGTCACAAGAAGCCATAGATACTGATGTGAAGGGCTGGAAAAAGGTGTTCAGTAAAACACACGTGCACTGATGTCTCCCATGTCATGTCCCTCAGCTAAGTCCCTTAATTGTCAATTTTTAAAATCTGGTTTGTTTAAGAGAAATGAACCTTTCATACTTGTTCCATATCTTTTATTCTTTCACTCATAAATTGCTCTCCTCTGTTGGCATGGACCATCTCCAGCTCTCAGGAGATTCAATTTGCTCCTCTGTGGAGTTGTTTTTATAGAGCTCACTGCCTCTTGTCTGCATGCTAAAAACATACTCCTTGTGTTTCTATACACAGCAACTCCTGAAATGTCAATGATTTGAGTTCTAATTTTGCAGGCAGAGATACCTGTCTTTTTAAATGAGCACACAGCAGCAGGAACAGTCAGAAGTTACCTTGTCTGTGATAAAAAAGACTCTCAGCTCCAGGAACAGCAGAGCCAGAGCACTCAGTGCAGCTATGCTGCAGCAGCTTCTTGTGAGGAGTCAGATCAAACACTGCCATCAGAGGAAGAAATTTAGAGAATTTGTACTTTGCTTCAATCCAAGATCCAGAATTTAAAAAAAAATAAAATAAAATAAAACCCAGAAATTGTTTGACATTTCCACAGTGACACAGCCAGAAGAAGCAGAGCCATGCAAGCAGCTCCAATGCCAGTGGCAAGCTCAACCTTGCTACCTGTTTATGTAACAGTCTGGAAGGAGCACTGACGCTGATGTGAGCTTAGAGGAATCGCTCATTAAAGCCCAGCCATGTGTCTCACCTCCTGTGCCTGTCACCCTTAGCTCACCACGTTACAAGGTTCCATAGCAGTAAGGTCACTGAAGCAGATGAACAGAGAAAGTGAGCAAGAAAATGCAGGGATATTTCCCTGTGTAATGGAAAGTACCAGCCTACGTCTGGAGGAAAATATGTACTGCAATTTCCTACCAGCTGGAGGTGAAAAAAAAAAAAACCCACTCAGCTTGTCACAGCTAACTAGAGCTGTTAATTTTATTATCATCATTATTGCTTTTATATTGCAACAGCACCTAGATGATCAGGCTGGGAGCTGAGGGCCCCACTGTGGCATGAATGGAACACACACAACACAAACACAGCTCCTGCCCCAATTCACTCACCTGCAGATGTCTACAGAGGATTGAAGTGCAGCTTGATTTTAAAGAGATTTTAGTGTAGGATTTGGTGCAAAATGTGTTATGATATTCTAAAATAAACACCCATGCCCAATATGCATTGTATCCAACTTTCTTGCTCTTCACAGAAGAGCCTTTGTCTTTAATGGGCAGCACCAGTGACTAAGCAAAGCCAGGTCCCCAGCCCAATATGAGAGCAAACAAACTCTCTGTTGTGTTAATGTGCAATGCCTTGTTAGACACCGTGTCAGGAGAAATGCCTGCCTTTGATAAATAGCAGGTGTCACTACTGTTCAGTGAAATAAGTGGCACTCACAACCTCTCTCTTTTCCAGTAATCTCTCATCAGATTCCAGCAGCAAGGCTGCTTGGCTGAAATTTTGTTCACCTTGCTGGCATTCTCTGTCATTATGAACAATATTTTACCTTTAACAAAGATTCCAAACACCCAGCTGCCATTTCTAGAAACACCAGTGAACACAAGAGCCACAGAACCACAGAATTATTCAGTTTGGAAAAGTTCTCCAAGCTCATCAAGGTCAGCCTTTGATCCATCACCCCCATGCCCACTAAACCATATAATGAAGTGCCACATCTGCTCCTTTTTTGAACACTTCCAGGGATGGTGACTCCACGTCTTCCCCAAGGAGCCCATTCCAATGTTTGACCACCCCTTCAGTGAAGAAAGTCCCAGCACTTGTGAACAGAGATTGCCCTTATGAAGACACATTCCCTTGCAGAATTAATGGAACAGTTTCTTTAATTCAAGAAAAACTCCCAGCAAAATTGCAGTTTTGGTTGCAAGATCTGTCTCAGTTCTCCAGTACAACCCAGGGAAAAGCTGATCCCAGTTCATCAGCTGCTCACCTGGCACTGGGCAGGCCACCTCTTACCTCAGCAGCCAGCCTGGAGGTGCCTTGGCTGATTCCTAGTCCTGAGTGACCATGTGACACCTGAAATCTGCTCCAACACCTCATCCCTGATGTCAGCCCCTGCTGCAGCCCTGGATATAATGCAAGGTTTGGAACGTGAGCTCTGTTTAGGAGTTTGATGGTAAATTATTAATTATGCTCAGGCTATTGTCGGGCAGACTGAGGCACTGCTGAGATCCTGCCTCAAACGATGATGAGGACCAGATGCTTCAGTGAAAAAATCACCAAACACTGATCTATAAAAACCTGCTTCTCAGCCCCACAAATTGTTTTCAATGGTGACTTTCATGTGTTAACTACATCCTGCTAAAGACTAAATAATGCGGCTCATATGTGCTGCTGCAAGGTTTGCTGTGCCTGCCACTGGGACTTTTGATTTATTTCTCAGTCTTGCATCGTGTTCACTAGGTAAAAGTAAAAAAAAATGGCCCAGATACGGCCATTCGTTGGTGCTTCTGGCAGTGACACTCTCGGTTATTTTGCATTAAAATGCAGCAGTTGGTCTGTGGAACAGCTGACAGGTGTATTTTCTAGAAGAGAAGTTAACTATTTTAAGGTTTTAATTTTCACCTCTCAGACAGGTATTAAAATGGTGTGTGGACACAATTTGGGTCACTGTGATTTAGGTTGTTATAGTAATGTGCACAGAAAGGCCAAACCACTCAGGGTCTTGTCATGAAAGACTGAAAATCCAGTGTATTTACATGGAAGGAGCTAGGAAAACTTATAGAAGAGTTGCAAAAATGGTATCTACAAAATACCAACATCTCTCAGCTGATTGGACCATTCCTTTGGCATTTTTAACTTGCAGAACTGAAATTAGTGAGTGATGCAGATAAAGATGCCTCCTAGGACAGCAATGTTAAAAGGTAAATAAACACAGTTAGCACTCAACCTTCATGAAAGTCATTGGGAAGCCAAAACACCTCGTAAAAAGCTGACTAAATAACCCTGCACTGGCTCCCGTGCTCTGCTGATGCCCAGGGCTGGGCTGCTGTGTCAGATAATGCATTTATAAATCAGTGTAACACCCTGGCCCTGCTGACAGTAGCCCAGCTCCATCCAAACGGCTCCAGCTGTATCCAGGCAACACCAGCGGCTCCTCACAAAGAGCAGGGGAGGAATTTGTTCACCTGCGAGAGGAGGATGCCCCAAAGTGTCCAAAGTCGTCATAAAACCAGAGCAAAGCTGATTAGCATTAGATTACCTTCAGTAAATAAACTTCAAGTCTGCTCCTATTTGTTTAGTAAAGAGTGGAAGTGGTTGTGATTATTTAAAAACAGGGATGTGATCTACGGTATCTGCTACAATAAAGAATTTTTAGTTGATTTTATGGTATCATTTACAAACCAGAACAGCTGGATTTACAAACAGCAGCTTCTTCTCCTGTGTCGACACATCTGTGACCACTACAGCACAATAAAACTGGGAAGTTTTAATGCAAGTTGATCCTGAAATAAACCATTTTTAGCACATGGATAGTACAGGAATGATACAAAGCCAGAAAAACTCGAGCACCCTGGTATTTATTCCTGGTCATACTCAATCACTCCAACTTTGTATTTGCCCCCATTGTTTGAGTCTGACAAAATAAGAATGGAAAGTTTTCCCCTCTCTCCCCTAAGGAAAACACAGTGATGGGAGGAACAGATCTCTGGGTCTACAAAGCTTTTACAAGGGTATAAAAAAGGTTTATGGCAGAAGTTTGGCATCTGGACTCTCATCTGAGGAGTTGGAGGGAAGGAATTCGCTCTAGAATATAAAAACCTTAGTCCAGAGTACTTGCTAAAATCCATATTTCTCGAACAGATTGTAAATAAAACTTCATAAGGTATTTTATAAGGGTGTATTTCCCTGTACCAGCACTCACTGGAGATTGCAGCAGGAAAATTTCCACAGTAAAATAAAAATAGCTAGTAATAAACTAACTCAAAATTTATTTATTTATTTATTTATTGCAAATTTGATTGTAAAGATTTTTTTAGACATGGCACCAATAATTTTTATACTCACAGTTTCTGTCCTACATAGAAGAATATCAATATAAGTTTAGTTTTAAAGTGACTGGTTTAGATTAATTAATCTGCATGCTTGTTTTTTGGGTTGGGCTTTTTGTTTGGTGTTTGGGGTTTGGTGGTTTTTGATTGTGGGTTTTTTTTTTTTTTGGTCGGTTTTCTTGAGGTTTTTGTTTGTTTGGGTTTTTTTTTTTTTGTTCTTTTTTAGTTTTAGTGGATATTTTTTCTCCCTTATGCAATGATAAACATCAAGTCTTAAAGAAGTAACAGCTTTAGCTGTAAAATACCCAACTGCACACTCAGAGTAGAACGCAGCTTTTATGGTCACTGCTCCTCTTTGAATTTACTATACTGTGTCTTCAAGGTACCTTTTGGAAAATGAATGCCTAAGCACTACCTATGGCTATTTAGGATGCTCATCAAATATTTAATAGATGCTTAAACTGCAAGTTGTAGACCAAGTACCAGTAACACACTTGAAAGCAAGGAATCGTTGGGTCAGCATTCCAACAACAAATCAAAGGTCAAGAACCTTTTGCTGATGGTGTAAGTACAGGGAATCACACAATACTTGGGATATTATTATCTTATTTTTAAATATTTACTTCTGAGGTAATGTGCAGCTATGTCATGTTTAAGGCAATGTCTATGGGGAGGTTCATTAGCGAGGTTTTTCTCTACATATGAAAAGAGGTTTTATTTTATTTTTATACTGGGCACAGCTCTATCTTTCTTTGAGAAAACACTTCAAGATCTTCTTCAAAATACTGTATATAAGATTTTATGAGTACTGAGCTTCCATTGGTACAAGGGCACTAAAAACAGAAGATATTTGTATCCTCTGGAAGCAGAACTCCTCCAGGTACCAGTCTGCATTGTTTCACAGGGCTCTCCCAGTTCTTATGGAACTTTGCAAAGGCAAGACACTTGAGGTCTACACAAGCCTGAAGGAAAAGCACTTTGGTTTTTACAGCAGAAAATCTGTCTTCTCTTTTAGGAAGCTCAGGAGTTACAGGAACAGACAGAGAGCTCTGTGCAGCACCTAACAGAAAGGGTGGATGCTGATGGGGTCCCTGTTTATTTGTTTGGGGATAAAATCTGCCCCAGAAGCGACACACTCTGCCTTGGTTTAGCCAAGAGGCAGCTCTGTCACTGGGATCTGGGTAAAAGGAGTGATTACCTGAGAGGCACTGGCTCAACTCTTAATATGAGGCAGCAAGAACCCTCTGCTTGCACCAGTGCCACGTGAGAGGAGCTTTTCATTTAATTTCATGCCCTTTTCATAGCTTCCCTCTCTCATCTCTGTTTTCTCAGTGGGTCTTCTTGTAAAAAGAGAATTCAGAGCCAATAGATTAAGCCCACAAAACCAGCCCTGGCAGGCTGTGCTGTTGGAGCCACTGGTTTTGCCTGTGACACACGCTGGCTGCAGGCTTCACTCGCAGCCCCCACTCCCATCCCCTTTGTGACTCAGCTTTCCAGAGAGCAGCATTTCCTTCCCTGCAGAGCTCCGAGAGCCTCTGCAAAGCCTGTGGGGATCACTGATTAAGAGGCACTAAAGGAGTGTTTTTCTCAACCTCTTCACATTCCCCTTTTTTCTCCCTAACCCAGCTTGTTTTCATCACTTTAACTCTCGCTCAGTAAAACACAGCTTGCCTCTCTCTGCTCGGATTCAGAACTCCTTTCAGAAGGATCTGAGAGATACAGGCACCAGACAGAGCTGGCCTATGGCTGAAGGGATGGAAAATTAGTGAAAAAATACTGCACATTGTGCTCTGCCAGTGATAGAGACCACAACTGCACTGGAGGAGGGGAGCTGACAGTTTTCTGTGCTGTTGAGTTGCCTTGAGCATCACTGAACACAAAAACCTGTGAAGAACAGCCCACCTGTACCCTCTCTGTAAGTATCTATCCCTCATTATTCACATGCTCCTTCATCTCTCCTGCTCTGCATGGCTCAGTCAAGGACTTGCTAAAGAAAAAAAAAATTGTGAGAAAAAAAAAAAATGGTGCCATTAATGACACACCTGAAAGAGGGTAAATGAGTGGAAGTTTCATTCTGAAATGTTTTCCCCACAAAAAGACTCTGGTAATACTGTGATGGCAAATTTCAAGGGAAGAGTGAAACAGGTAACTCTTTTACAGGTCATTACTTGTAAATGAACAATTAGATATTAATATAGGTCTATGAAAAATTGAGTTCATTAAAGTGCAATTGAAAAGGAAAAGTGAAAAGGAGGCTCAGGGGGGACCTTGTGGCTCTGCACAGCTCCCTGACAGGAGGGGACAGCCGGGGGGGGTCGGGCTCTGCTGCCAGGGAACAGGGACAGGAGGAGAGGGAACGGCCTCAGGCTGGGCCAGGGGAGGCTCAGGGTGGACAGCAGCAGGAATTTCCCCATGGAAAGGGTGCTCAGGCCTTGGCAGGGGCTGCCCAGGGAGCTTTGGAGTGCCCATCCCTGGAGGTGTCCCAGGAAGGGCTGGAGGTGGCACTCAGAGCTCTGGGCTGGGGACAAGGTGGGCATCAGGAACAGCTTGGACTGGATGGGCTGCGAGGGCTTTTCCAGAATGACTCTGTATTTGAAAGTCATAAATGGGAGAGCAGACTAACCCAGAGCAAACAGTTCACACAGTGAGACCAGAACTGTAGGGTGACTTTTAGCACCAGCCACATGCAAAATTCCCTGGGATGACAAAAGGGGGGCAACAAAATAGTAATACAGGAATCCTAAAAGGCTGAATGGCAGAGTGGGTGCAGGAAAAAACTGTAAAGGGAACAACAGGAAACACTTTTTGCACATGTTCTGAATGGTACCTCTAGGGATGCTATCTCTGAACATTCCTCCCAATAGGATCTTTAAGAAATAAGGCATCTCTTTTCATTTTTACAACAAATGGCGCATAAAAGATAAAGCTGAAAAGAACTGAGAGTTGTTCAGTAGATATCCCCCAAACTGATATTATTGTGGCTCAATAATAAAAATCCCTACCCATGGCTTTTTAAACTAAACCATTTGGGAAGGTGAGCTTTGCCTAATATCCCTCTCACAACAACAAGGCAATTTTCAATACCCATATTTTATAAGATCTCATGCTAAAGACAGTAAAAATGTATAAATTGGAGACAGAAAGGGTTTTAAAAGTGATGGCTTCCACAGGTCACTGAGCTGCACTTACACTGAGAAGATCAAAGGTGATTGCACTAATTCAATCATTTCCTCTACCTCGTGAAAATGCTAAGAGCAGAATTTCTTTTTCAGGACTTTGAGAGATAAACAGCCAATTTTTCTTTTCTGAAAACACTGCAAGAAAGCGCTGTCATGCAGCATTTCAGAAATGGTCTATATAACTCAAGGGCAGGCAGGGGGAAGCCATTAGGGATTGGGAAGAGGTGACTCAGAACAGATGAGAGAGAAATATAAGTTTCAGCAGCAGATTTAAAAATGAAAGAAGGCTAAAAACTTCTAAAGCTATTACCTAAAAATAAAAGAAAAAGTTCCAGTTGTTCCAAAAGGTTCCTCAATATAGTGAAGTTTGACTTAAGTGTCAGATTGAGAAATTCCAACATTTTAGTAGACAAATAAAGCTTCACAGTGATGTTTAAGGTTTCACATGCTTTTCACTCCACCTGTTTTAATCTATTAATTGATGTTTAGATCCAAAGTTGTGATCCATGGCTCAAAATTAAATGTTTTCTAATCAAAATGAAAAGTGGATTAAAGGAGTGAAAAATGAGTGAAAAAATAAAGACAATTTTCTCACACCCTACCTCAGACAGTCCTAAAAGGTTGAAAATACCCTGCAAGGTGAAACAATTTCTCTGGCTGTGGCTGAAAGAGTGAAAAAGTTTCTCCATGTGTTTGCAGGTAACGAAGGACAAAGTGCCTGAAGAGCTGTGAGTGAACAGAAAGATGCAGTGGAGAGACAAACGAAGACAAAGTTAATTGGCAGGAGGAGGCCAGTAGGAAGGTAGGGAAAATCATTCCAGGATTTCTTGCTGGGATGTGTCCTAGAGGACAGCAAGGCAGTTTGTCAGTGCCACAACCTGACCCAAATCCCAAGCGATGCCTCGGTGGAACTCGATCCACTCATGATGGAGTCCAAGATTTTGGAAAACCCCAGAGGCTGCTTTACATCAAGTTCTTCAGTGTTATTCTGTACCCTTCTAGTGATGCCTTGAGAGGCCTCCTAGAAACAGAGCCCAGCCAGGAGTAAGGGAATAAAGGTGGGGATTTATTGGAAAGCCCTTCAAAGGTACCCCTGGGGAGCCAGAGGTGCTGCCCAGATGGGCCCCGAGATGGACCCTGAGAGGCCACGAGTTCTTCCCACTTTTATAGCTTTGGTTCATTTGCATCTCAGGGTTCATTCTCCAATTAAAGCTGCAGTTTAATGATGGAATTGCCCTCAGCTTGCCCCCCTCAGAGGCTCTTTGGTTGATACTTTTTGGGCCCAGTTTGGGCTGGGTGTCCTTGGAGAGCAGCCCCGGAGAGGCTTTGCTGTGTGTGCCCAGCACAGAGAGCAGCACTGAACAGGGAACAGGCAACTCCAGAGTTACACACTGGGCACTGCAGGGTTTGAAAAATACAAAAGTTAAAACCTAAGGCATCAATAGCACTCCCTTTACACTCTGGATTATTGGGAAGCTGGAGCACACACAGGACACACAGAAAATTTACAGAAATTCCCCTTTGTGAACAACACTGGCAGCAGCAAAAACCGCAGTGAAATCGTGCCTTTTCTGGAGCACAGGGTTATCAATCCAAGATCTCACAGCAATACCCAGCAAATCATTCTGCTTTCATTCCAATAAAAGGAGATTTTTCTGTATATTTCTCTATAATAGATTGGCATGTGAAAAAAACCCTGGTTGTTGTTATTTCAGAGAAAAATAACTCATTCATCATGTAAGCACTGCTGATGCTAATCAAGTCTTGCCCATAAATATCTCATAACATGTCCTGTCTAAATAATAGCTGACCCAGATTAATGAAAATCATGTTTGGAATATATTTTTCAGCTGGAACACACTGTGGTTCCTTCTCTGTTTAACTAAATGAACTTTAAACAAATTGGTTTCTGAGCAATTTAGAAATTCCTAAGAATTTGCAAAGTTTGTATAAACACCAGCTCTTATCATGGCAGATATTTACACTGCAAATATGATTTATGAACTAATGAATGAAGCAGAAATAAGACACATGGTGCTAATCCTTTTATTCTTTCTCAGTTACTGAGATTAATCAAACATAATCTCTGTTGCTCCAAACAAGCCTTTGCCCAAACAGAAAGTGCATGAAGCAGCTATCAGTCTGGAAATTTGTTATTTGAAAGAAATGAAAAAGAAAAAGGCATTTTTGTTCTTTCTATATTTCTTGTCAATGATGGGGGCTAAAAGATCTGATCTAAAAGCACTGATTCCATAGTCTGTAAAATTTCTTGGATCTAGAAGAACCCAATCTTACCCATCTACTTCAGCTTTTCTTCTGTGATCTCTGAGACCCAGTTTCAGCCTTGTAGCCTATAGTGGATTTAGTAACATTAAAGAGAAGTTCATTATTTGTACATTTTATGGAGTGTAAGAATACCAAAAATCATGGGTTTTTCTCTGATACAACTTTATATATTTTTTTTTTTTAATAGGACTACACTATTACTTTTTTTTTTTTACTATTGCCATTTGAATGTCTCCCACAATTCAGTGCTGGAAGTAAAACCACCATTTCCACACATGGGCCTTCAGGAGCTTTTGCAGTGTCTGAGCTCCATCTTTAAAATCTTTCCACATCACTGTGTCTAGTTTTTTGCAAAACAGGTGTTGCCTGACTGTATTAGGAATTCAAAAGTCCATTAGTCTTGAGTCCACAGACAGAAGCACCTATGAAGGTTCGATTTTGGGGATTATCTGTCTTTCCAAGCTGCCTCTTTGGGTGGAGGGCACAGGTGAAGCCGTGCACACCTTGCAGCTTCCCCAGGGTGCCCCTGTGTGTCATTAGGGGAACTGAAGTGCTTTCCCTGGGGCTACAAAGCACCATTTTTAGATCCTAAAATTGACTGGTAGTGCAGCTTAAAACATGCTAAGTTGAAGTGTTCATGATAAATGTTCCCTAAATTGCTATCATTATGTAAAAGATATTACCCTTAATAGTCTGATGGTATACAATGAAGAGTTCAGAAATATCCTGCAATTAGGAGCTTAATTTCAGACTCTCATTACACCATAAGGTATTTCTTCAAACTTAGTTCAGAATGGAATAGTTTCCTCAGAAACTGCCACGCCAAAAAACTTTAATGTCCAGAATCTGAAGATCATATTTGAAGGTAATGAAATGGTTTTATGTTCCATTCAGTTAAGCAGGAGGTGCCATGATGGAGTATCACCACTATTTAGAGATGCAATTAGGGTCTCTTTTATCGTTGTCACAGGCCAATGTAAATGTAATCACATACCAATTAGCAAGTAATTATTCTGTTGCTACCTAGATTCATGCCTTGAGTTAGCAAGTACCCTGAACCTGAGCTCTTAAACATATGTACAATGTTTTGGTTTTATTAGATTTATACACCAAAGAAAATAATAGAATTTTTTTATACCAAAATATACCTGAGCACTATATTGCCACACTATGACAGTATCAGATCTTAAGTGGGTAAAGAAAATTACTAATAGTAATGTTCAATATTAAAAATTAACATTAACAGGCCTTACTCTTCTAAGAGAAGCAAGATGGATTGAGTCTGACCCGTTAACAATTTAAAATGTTAAACTATTTGTTGAAAGATTTTGTGGGCTTCCTTCCCTCCTCACTGGCAGAAACCTGGGAATAGCTTTATCAAAATGAAGAGGAGAATCAAGCTGAGAAGAAGATGGTGTCTCATCAGTCTTGTGAGCTGCATTTGTGATGCCAACTTTAATCTCCTCATCTCACGTAGTCCAGGAGACACCTTCCCCACAGTGGGAATTTTCTTTGGGGTGTACCAAAAAGCCATTTTATTTCAATCTAATAAAGCACCAACCAAAACCATTTTCTAGGAGCAAACTGAAAGTTAAAAAATTAAAGCTTATAATAAAATGCAAAGGGAAGAAACATATGGCTTAAGGGAACCTAAATTCAGCTTGCTGTCCGTCTGCTGTTGAAAATGAGTGATGGTCCAATCTGCTGCTTCTTTGCCAAGAGCTTTGGGTCATTTTGAAAATGATCTTCACTGCTGTAACAATGCCCACAACTTTAAAAACTTAATCAAGATCAATATAAAAACATTCCAGGTCACTTTCCTTGCTCCTGGGAGATATTTTTCTTTGTTTTCAGTGTTACTCCTTTGGGAATTGCTTTTTCTCACATATCTATTTATTTCAATTTATTCCACTATCCAAGAAAAATTTACCTTCATCTGGAAAACTCTGGGATTGTTTTAAGCAGAATTAAAATTTAAAGGTAAATCACAGCTACATCTGTTTTCTAGGTCATAACATGTGTCTAATTTTTTAATTTTTTAACTTCTCTCTCAATTTCAATTCACATTTTGCAGCTAATTACACAGTGTAAATCAGCATCAACCCAGACGCTCGAGTCCCAGGCTTTGGTATTTGTAGAAGTGACAAAAACGCACTTGGCATCAAAAGTAAACATCAAAGGTGTTCCAAAAAAGTAAACCCAATCTTGAAATGAATCTCTCAGAAAGTTAAACTGCAGCAAACAGGGTCAGTCACAGCACTGCTCCCAAAAGCAACCCCCTGACATAAAACAGTGGCTGTTGTAGGAATTGCCAACAGACCCCACACAAAATGTTGAATGGAGATGCTGATAAAGTCTTCCCTCAGATTGTGTGAGTTTTACCCATCAGTTTTTGTCATAATTCCACACTGAACTTTCCATCTAATTTTTAGATTTACCTTGAAACATTCAAAGACCATCTCACACCTCCAAGCTGGGTTAAGAAATTACTTATCCTTCACAAATTTGAGTGCTCTCACCTATAAAAGTGGAAGTTCAGGTGATGTCTTTCTTCAATTTCTGACAATGTTTTGAAATTTCAAATCTATAAAACTCTCTGTTTTTTCTACTTTTCCTCCCCCTATAAGCCACATGCTGAACCATTATATTCAGCTTTATTATAATTCCTTTATTATAATTCCTAAATTAGTGTTTACTACATTTATCCTCTCCATTTACTCATGCTCATCTATCCCTGTCCCTTGTCATACATTTGGAGTTTGTCATTAAGTTTGAAAAGCTCTTTTATTTAAATGATGAAATGAATTTGTGCCTTTCACAACAAAGAGCAGCAACATCCTCCTTCTCTAGCCATCTTTCAATAAAAATGGCCTCAAGTTAACATCAAAATCAAAAGAAAATGTTTAATCAGCCCTGCTAATTAATTTTACTGATTTCTTAGAGTTCTTTGGGTGCATCAGTGAGTTAGTTTGAAACAAGGTCATCAAGCCCTGATCAATTAGAGCTGAATTGATTTTTCTGGAATTCAAAAGCAGTTTTCAAATTTGCTCCCTTAAAATTTTGATTTATTTTCTCACTGAAGGTAAGTGTGCCAGTTTCATGTTTTTCTTTGCCATGACATTCAGATGTAAAAGCCTAAAGAATGGCCTGGAAAAGTGCTGCTTGAGGACTTCTTGCCAAGATCCAATTTATTTTAATGGAACTTTCACAGAAACTATACATTATTGCTCCAGCACAAGTAAATATACTCCTATGAAATGCAAAATGTGCTCTGGTTTCACTCTTCATTATTCCTACTTGGATTTCCATCACTGAAGAATTCCCCATCCCTTTTTATACTATTAATCAGCCAATAACATACAAGGGCAGGTTAGTTAATCCAAAGAAAGGCATAAAAGGTTGAGAGGAGTTTAGATTCCTGAATTCAAGTCCAAATGCTGCATCTAGACCTGGCTAAAGTAATTTCTTCAGCCAACCATCATTCCTCACACTTGGATGCTTGAATAAATAGAAAGGAGAACTTAAGAGGTTTTGCAAACCCAAGTCACTCATAGGCAACTCTGCATCCTGAATAAATTTATCAGGAAACAAGAACATCAAGATAACAGTACCCATTTATTAATTTTTAAGCATGAGATCTAATTTGGGAAACTACCAAATCTACAGGAACAGATAAAGAGGTAAAGAGAAATTCTTACTCAGATTCCCACAGCTTCAGAGAGCTTGGCCTATTCCACCAGCTGGAAAATGTTCCACTGTCCCACAACACTATGGATGGTGAAAATGCTTCAGCAGGGAATTTCTTCAGCTCTCTGCAGCATTTTGTGAGAACTCTGTGTTTCCCATCTAAAAGAAAGTTGCCATTTTTGTAAACATTTGCACCTGCGGATTGTTTTGTCAGATTATTAGGGTTCTAACCAGCAAAATATTTGGGAATGGATGTCTTAGAATGTGGCCAATCCCCTCGAGGGGTGGATGGCCATAGGACCAGTTACTTTATGCCATTTAGCTCAGTTTTTGTGAACTACCATATAAAAACCTCGGGAAAAAAACATTAAAGGACTTTGCTGCCATTGATACCTGAGCCTGGGCTTTGTGTGGTTTCTCTGCCCATCTGCAGGGTGAAAGACACGACACTTCTACTCTCCAGAATACATCCCAAGTTTCATGTCCTGGTTACTCAGCAAGCCAATCATCAGGGCTCTGCATTAGAGAAGTTGCTCAATAATGAGCCCGAGGCCCCCCGAGCTGCCCATTAATCAGAGCTGTTTCTCCTCGTGTGGCAGTTTGGAGACACCAAACACCACCAGCCTTGATGTCCAACAGGCTGAGGCTGAGAAACCCACTTGCAAACACCATGCTTTATCTATAAATACATGTGATCACATGAAAAACACTGAACTGCTTCTTACTTGTTTAGAGCTGAAGTGATTTCAGCTGCCTAAATTTTTCTCATTTGTCCTTGCCCTTTTTCATAATTTTCTGATCAGAAATGATGTTTGAAGCTTGATGCCCTCCCCTCTCATTGACTTTCCTAAACAAAGAAGCAATCACTTCAAACACTCTCACTCTCCTTGCTTTTATAGTGAGTAAAAGCTATTAATGACTGAACCCTTAATCCAATATTCCCTTCTTGTCTGTCCAAGAAAGGACTTCCACAGTGCCAGGTGTTCCTGCCCCATGTTCAAGCATCTCCTCTTGATATTTGAAGATTCTTAATATTGTCATTTTTTTTTCACATCACTTGGGTTTTGTACAAGCTGTCCTGATTTTGGGTGGGGTATTTTTGCCATTCCTCTCATTATTTAGCTCCTCTTGTAGCCAGAACCACTCACCAACGCCTGACCATGATAGCTACAATTTTGTGGAACAAAATTCTTCCCAGAATTTGGTTGAAATCAGACCTTTGTTGAACAAACAAATACAGATCCCTCCTTTGCTAATCACACAAAAAAGGAACCACTGCTGCAAATATTTTCATATGGATTTAAATAGCACTAATGATACTACAGATTCAGGCTGGACTGATGCTGCTTCCAATGGATTAAGGCAAAACTTTTTGGAACACTTAATATTCAGAGTACTACTTCCACTCACTAAATAGAGACTATTGAGAAAAGCTGACCAAAAAAAAAAAAAAAAAAAAAACCAAAATCAATATTTCAGTTGTTCTAAAGGAGCCTTTTACTTTGGACAAGAGCAAATCTTAATCCATTTCCATAAAATATTGTGAATCCTCAGTGATTTTAGAAGATGACAGGGGAATGAATTTCCTCAATCTTTATTTGTTCCTCCTTGGAAAGGTGGTGTAGAAGGATTAAATTTGAATAGTCCTATTTTATATATTATCTAGGCAAAAATTCAGCCCCCTTGAACACCATTGATCCCCCTTGGAGCCCTCTTTAGCCCTCCAGGCAGAGAGTGAGAGTTAACCCTCCCTTCCATCCCAACTTTCCTGACCCAACAGAAAGTTTGGGACAAAGGGTGGTTACACCTCATCCTCCACAATGATCTGCTTCAGGCTTAGACAGGGTGAGGCTTCCATGAGGAGCCAAACAGAAAATGTGCCATGAAATCCAAGACACCTTCTGGAACACTCTGAAAAAGGTGTGTCAGCCTGCTGCAGGAATTCAGAAGCCTGAACCACAGATTCTTCAGGAAACACATAGAGAGTGGGAAAATGCATCAGGCTTGCAGATCAGACACAAGCTGACAGATCACAGCCACACAAATTGAGAGCACTGCAGTGAAATCTTCCCCACCATGGCTCGTGTCTGCTTTATTTTCATAGATCCCTGGATGCCATTTCACTTTTTGCACCTTCTCACAGCAGGCCTGGAATTCACTGGGTGCTTATTGCCCCTGCTTTTAACCTCACTCCTCTAAACACCTCTTCTTCGGTCTTTGAAACTTTACATAACATAAAAGCCTAAAAAATATTTTTAAAAAGCAAGGATTTGTTTTTACCTAAAAGCCTCATAGGAAAACACAGCAGTTGGCAAAATTCAAATGACAGTGTGATTTGTGAGTTTCTACTTTTTTTTTTAATCTAGCTAAAAGCAATCAAAATCTTCTTCAACCTGGCTATCACTGCTCTCATGTTAATGACACCTTGACAAGTCAGGAGGAAAATGGAAAACACTGATTTCTGAAGGACTTTTCTGAATCTGCTGTCAACTAGCACTAGAATAAATTACCTTCTAATATTTTAATAAAGTGAAATAATTTGTGATTTTTTTCTCAACAGCTCATGACTCATCACATGCAAGAGTACAAGAGCACAGCAGATGAACAGCCTCTTCTCAACATGGCACTTTAATCTGGTTTTATTCACTAAAACAATGCTTGGACAATGCAGTTTACCAAGTGCAGAAGAAGCCTTTCACAAAATACAAAAAGTGCTTAAAGAAGACATTCCCAACCTTAGGCCACCTTTAACATCCCTTTAAATGCAATTCTTTAATGGAAAATTAGGCATCTTAAAACAAAACTGGCATCACTGTAGACCATTTGGGGTTTTTTTTTGGTGTCACCAAAATAAATATTTTCAACTTTAAAGCTCCAAGGATAATGGGAAAATGCTTCAATTATAATGGCTAAAAAACAAATGAAACCACAACAAGAATAAATTTTACTTAAAGAATGCTTAGAGCTAAAGCATTCTAGATTTGAAGGAAGAAAAATAAAATAGCTGTACAACAATTCTTCTCTACTTTATAGACCTTTAGAAGCAGTAAATGCCTTTTGAAATTAAATACTGCTCTGAAAGCAAAAAACTCATTAAAAAAATCCTGTAAATAGATTCTGGGTTTCCTGCAGGTGATTTTCAACATTTTTTAGCTTTGTTAAAATTACATTTTCAGTAACTCTTGCCAGTTTTAAAGCATTGTACTGTATTTCTATAAAAAGCCATATGCACATAAGTATTAGAGATACAGACATTTAGAAAATGTCTTTACATCTGAAGATCCTTGGCTGATTTTTAATGAGCTATAATTATTTCCTCTATGAAAAAAAAGAAACAATAAGCCCTTCTTCTTGCATCACAAAAGGCTCAGAAACATCCCAAAATGTCTATTTCTCTCTCTCAGACACAGTGACAATGACAAAAATGAGACTTGAAGATAACTTATCCTTTGCAGAGCCAGCAAAATGTTACAGAGAAGCTTTCTGATAAGGGACTATTTAGGAATCACCTGTTCAAAATGGAGACAGAGCTGCATAACCCAGATGCAAATTCACCCCTCTTGTGCTCTCAGGAGTTTGCTCTTTATTTCTAGTTTGAAAAGGAACAAGAAGCAAACCAGGAGATCAAGATCTTCATCTCTATGGCAAAACAGGCACCTTCCAGGCATTAAACAAACCAGTTTATTAGCAACCACTTTTAAATGTAAATAATAAACTTCCCTTCTTCCAGTATCAGTTGAATATTATCTCATACATTTGCCATTTCCATTCCTGACCTCCTGCTACAATTTGAGGTTCATGCAGACATGGTTTTGTTGAATCCATTTCCTATTAGGCTTCCCAGCACAATGACATGGCTGTGTATGATTATACAGCTCTCTGAGAGTGCAGAAAATTACCAGTAATTTAGGGAGAAATTCCACAGCAGAGGCTGCCAGAATGTGCTCTTCAATTTATAAAAGATACTCCCAGAGCCTGCTTGGCTTTGCTGGCTGCAAGCACTGCCTGAGTCCACCACAGCCCAATGCATCATTCCAATAAATATCATTTTATGTCTTTGTCATTCTCTCCCTCTCCAGTGAATTTAAATCAACTTGACGAAATCTTGCTTTTGCCACTGAATACATAACCCCACCATTCATTTAATTGTACATACAGCAGCAGGAGGGAAATGGAGGGAGAATATGTTAGTACTGATGCATCTCTGTGTGTGAAACAGAAAAAAATATAAATACATTTTTTAAACTCATACACTATTCTGGGCTTGATTCACTGATTTTCTCCAAAACAGGGGGAGGAAATGATCCTCCTCTGGTGTATTTAAAGATTCTGTTGATATTTTTTTAACTACATCAATGATCAATGGCCACTGATCATCACTGGAATTGCAGCCAGACCTTCTATACTAAATTCCATTTTAATTGCTGTTCCATTTTCTGCTCCTTCAGTGCTACTTATGTCTGACATTTATTTCAGCCAGTCTACCATAACCTTCCCATGTAATGTATAGAGCAAACTCTCATTACTTTGGACTGAAATTCACTTTTTGCTCCCCCTTTTTTAACCAGACTCTTTTTACAGAATAGACAAACCCCAAAGACACGATTTTTCTGCAGTCTCCTGTTTGTCAGCCCTGTTGATTATGATACACAGAGGGTGTTAGGGGTCAGGTCACAGCTGAATTAACACATCAAGGGGCTTATTTCATGTGCCTGCACTTCCCTGCTGCTTCTAAACATTTTTGAAGAGTCACCAGTAGACCAAAGAAATAACCACTCACATGGTTCAACCAGGTATGGTCTGACCTTTCCCTGTCTGCTCATCATCCTTCAAAAGGCACAAGAGTAATGAAAAACCAAACCCCACAGCCTTAACTGCAGGGCTCAGCACAAAGTGGGGCTTACAGTGTGAAGCTGAAAGTTTGATAAACCTGAGCAGCCACAGTAACAGGTGGAGGCAGAGCTGCACCATGGGCAGCACAAAGTGGCTTTCCTCTGGCCACACAAGGGCACTGTAGGAAAAAACAGTCCGAGTTTTGGCTCTTGATTTAAGTGAACAACTCCACTGAATTCCATCTTTCAAGCTAACCAGTGTTTCTGGGCAGGTTGGGAAGATGCATCTCCCACCCACCCTCAGGCAGGACTTTGAGCTCAGAAATGTTCATTGGGCCTCAAACAAAAGCTCGTGGGCTGAGCTCCTCGAGCTCCTCAGAGACCCTGATCCCAGAAAGAGGTAATGAGCTCCTGTTTCCCAACAAACTGCCTTGGGGACTTGCCTGAATAATGACCCCAGGGGAACAACGTTTTAGTTATCAAACCTGCAAGGAAAGCTACCCTCAATTCACAGCCAGGGTGGGAAATCAGCATGACTAAAGCCCACTCTTCTGTGATCCTGCAAACAGCAGCCCTAAATGAGACCCTTGGAGCTCTCCTGGACTGCTACAGGCTGTGACCTTTTCTCCCAGCATAATAAACACTGAAACGTAAGACAGGACTATTGTTCTGCATTTTGCTACTTGCTGAAGTCAAAATAAGGGGCAGGATTATGATAGATTCATGAAAATCTGAAAATGAAGAAGAGCCTTAACTCTTAGTCCACATGCTGTTCCAAGAACAGGATAGCAGATTAGTCTGACCTTCACTCTGAAGGAAAGGGAGAACATTCACACATGACCATGTCAGAGAGAGAGTACTGCATGAAATTCATTCTTTGAACCTAATTAATGGGTTGTTTCAAAAGCAAAAAGGGCCACACCAACACCAGACATACTCTTCATGGAAAGATTGACCCCAGGAATTATTTTTGTTTGTTTGTCTGTTTGTTTTGCAGGATCCAGATTAAAGTGTGGTAAAGGATATTACATTAAAATACATATATAAACTCCTCAGCAGATATATCATGGATAGCACCACTCAAATACTGTAGAGAAAAAGCAAAACAATACTTTCCATCTGTGTAAGCAGCCCTTTCACAGGACACTCCCAGCTCAGTTCACTCTGGATAAAGTCGCCTCACATGCTCTTTCCTGCCAGAAGACACAGGGAAAATAAATAAATTAAATAAATAAATAAATAAATAAATAAATAAATAAATATAGCTGCCTCCCAAGGACTTTTCTCTTCCTTAGCCTAATTATTCCGCTCTTAGTGTATTCTTAGGTGTGTTCAGGTATGGTTTGACATTAGTAGGTGGTTTCAACACAGACATTTTCTGCACCATGACTGCACAAGGAAATAATGAAAACCTCTTCGTTTTGGTGGCCTGGGCTTCCTTTTGTACCCTGACATTTTGAGGTCAAAGATGACTTTCCAATGTCATGGCAGGGGGACAGTATTAGGCTGCCTGGTGGCAATGGCAGTAAGTGTTGGGTGCAGCTTTAAGCTTGTCAGAGTGCTTCAGTTCTGTCATGCTAAATTTGCAATAATGGCTCTGCAGTGCTTTCAGTGACCTACACAGCTAATGACCTCTGGCCAGCATCAGGCACCTTGTTTAGTTAGGGCAGACAGCAAAATTTGCATCTCTGCGTGTTTCTGTTGGCTTTTTTCTAACCATGGTTTCACATGACTTCCAAAAGCAGGACAGAAGTTGGAATGACAAACTTCGACAGCCTTCTGCTCATGCAGTAACTTCCCAAAGACGCTTATTAGAGGGAAATCCTTTTTTCTCCCCAGCTCTGAAGTGTCAGAAATGACTTTACAAAGCTGAGCAGAGCTGGTGCAGCAGCCTGACTACCCATAAGTGTATTCTCTGAGTCATGTGCACACACAAGAGTTAACAAAACCTTCCCCTTGTTGTCTATCCCCACTTCACTTCCTTGCTGCCACCCTTTGTGTGAGAAGAGCTCCTGGCACTTTCATACAAGATTCAGGAAAACAGAGTGGGCCAGGATACTGAGATGCAAACCCCAGGAGATGTGGATTGTTCAACAAAAAGTGTGGTGCTCCAGTAATGACCATGTCTGAAATTCTGAGTGTTTTCCAGTGTGTTCTGTACCTTCTGTGGTGCTAGGACAGGCTGCTGAAGAGGGGGAGAAGCCCTCTTATCCTGTTTGTTCTTTATTCTGCTTCTTCCCTTAATATCATTTTGGTTTCACAGTCCCAATCATATTTGCTGAGATGACAACAATCCATTCCCATTTTTTTTTGGCAGGTTATTTTAAAGCTGTACCAGCCAATGGATCCAGCTTCACCTTCACCAGCATTAACTGCACAATCAGTTAATGAAGTGTGCTGGAAATAAGGGATGTGGAGAGAGCTGCAGCCCACAGTGACACTGAGCCAAGCAAAATGTGAAACTGAGATTTTGGGATGCATTCAGCATCCACACAAACACTTGCATCTGCTCCGTGCTGTCATGGGCAACAGGGAGCAGACCAAGACCCTCTAGGAAGGACTTGGATTCAGAATAAATTATTCCACTCCTGAGAAAGTGATCACAATTGTGAAAGAATGGCAGAGGCCACACAGCTGCATTTCCATGAAGTGAGAGCTCAGAAATTCAGGACCCAGGTCAGCTCCAGAGATTCCTGATGAATGGTCCAAGTATTCCAAGAAGCAGATGAGTCTGCTAGGTTGGTGCTAAGCTGCAGCAGCCAGCTTGCTTGGCATTTTAAGATGTCTGATGTAGTAACACAGCTAATGGTATGAAACTAGAAACTCAAAGCTATCAGTTATAGCTCTTTGATCTCTTAGAATCGTGGATTGGTTTGACTTGGAAGGGACCTTAAAGCCCACCCAGTGCCACCCCTGCCATGGGCAGGGACACCTCCCACTGTCCCCGGCTGCTCCCAGCCCCAATGTCCAGCCTGGCCTTGGGCACTGCCAGGGATCCAGGGGCAGCCCCAGCTGCTCTGGGCACCCTGTGCCAGGGCCTGCCCACCCTGCCAGGGAACAATTCCTGCCCAAGATCCCATCCAGCCCTGCCCTCTGGCCCTGGGAAGCCATTCCCATTGTCCTGGCCCTGCAGCCCTTGGCAATTGTCTCTCTGCAGCTTTCCTGCAGCTCCTTCAGGCCCTGCAAGGCCACCCTGAGCTCAGCCCAAAGCTTCTCCTGTGCAGGCTGAACAATTCCAATTCTTTCTGCCTTTAAAGAAATTTTAAAGAAAACCAAGAGCAGCCCAAAAAAACAATTAGGCAATGTTTATTTTCACAGAGCCAGCTGCAGCATTAATCAGCACATTTGAGAGACTTCTAAGCTGTAGCCATACACTGCAGTGAGACATTAAAATGCAAGGGTGGCCCTTCCAAAGCTGCTGTAAGTACCTCTCTTGGGTTGCTTTTATAACTTCAGTCAATGCTGCTTGATGGCCATTGGAAAAAAAAAAAAAAAAAATAAAATTCAACTCACATCATGAGGCCCTGGGAATATTTATTTATTTTTATTTATGCAGAGTTAGATGAGCGTGGCTTGGGATTGTAGGGTGTAGGTGTTTGTGGCTGACTGGACATTCCTCCTCTGGCACAAATGTTATGTCCTTGTGAAATTTAATCATATAATTGTGCGGTGTGACTGAATACATCACATGATCAGTCCTACCTGCCCAACTGCCCTCTCAATGTGCAACCTGCTCTGTAGACCCACTGGAGCAGGTGCAAGTTCCACCTCTTTGGTTATGTGGGATCACAGAGTCCTGTGAACATTACTGCAAATGCCTGTTATCTCAAAGGGAGGAAAAGAAAACCCTCTTCCTTATTATTTTTTATTTCCTCTTCTTCCAAGCAGTGCAGCCACTACCAAGCAATTTATTCAACTTTTGAATTGTCTGATCCTCATCTTTTGGCACGTAAGAGGTGGGATGGGCTACGAGTTTTATTATAGGTAGGCACCATAACTGGACTTAGAACAGTCACTACTCTGCTGTTTAAAGCTCAGCACTAAACAGCAGGTTGCTGCTTTCTATCAGAAAGTAATCATTACAAAAAACAAAAAAAAAAACAACAAAAAAAACCCACAAAAAACCAAAACAAAACCAAAAAAACCCCAAGAAGAATTGACATTAGATTGCTAGTAGTTTTTCAAAATGAAAATTAAACCTGCAGTACTTTTTTATATTATAAAAAACATATTATGCTCATGCTGAGAGAAAGAGGTGTCTCACCAGATGGGATTGATTTGTAGCCTCAGATGGAGAGACTGTGGAAATGCAGAATTTTCCCAGCCTTGCTCCTTTGCTCCAACCCCTGCCTCCCCAGGGATGGATCCCAGCTGGCACTGCAGCATTTCCTCTTTTGGATGTGCTGGTGCAGCAGCAGAGGATGAAGGCAGAGGTGGGAACCCAGAGAAGGTACCACGAGTAATGGGATAGTGCCAGAGTGGAGCAAAGACAGCTCCAACTCACATTCTCCTCATGTGGAAGGTGGTTCTCCTGCAAATACCTGCTTTGTGCTCCAGTGTTCCTGCTTTTCTCCTCTGATGAGAGTTAACTGGAATTCTTATTTGCAAGGCTTGCAGGGAGCTGGGTTGTTACATGCTGTGGTCTATCCACCACAAGAAACAAGCCTGTGAAGAGAACTCTGAAAATTCTCCTGCCTCCCTCTTCCTCCTCCTATTCCACCTCTCAGGAGGTGTGGTAGCTTTTAACTGTATTCAGGAAAACACAGAACCAATTGATTTTATGTTGCACAAAACAGGATTAATTGATTTGCCGCAAGCCACATTTGCTTGCCAAACTTTTCAAGGTTGTTTTGCCTTATTAAGAGTATTATTTTTTTTTTTAATTTTTGACAGAACACAAAACAAATTGCAAAACAACAGCTGGGTGGACAGGAAAACAAATACTTTGTTAAAGAAAGGCAGAGAATCATAAGCAGGACAGTTCAACTTAAAACTGCATTCGTTGAGGTTTTTTCTAAAGGCCTCTTCCAATTTAAAAAATAACCTCACCCATTTATGCCAATCTCCCTGAGATCTCATATACATACCTGCAAGGTATATTTCAATCCATTTTCTATACAATCAAGAGATTATGTCTTTTATATTACACAGTTTTATTACCAAAAAATTGCCTGTTCCTATTGGTTGGTTTAACTGCAAAACTGTTTTGATTTTCAGAAATTGGATGTAATATTATGCTTAACACAATGTGACAATGCAGGGCTGAAACCTCTCATTATAGTAAATCAGAATACAACAGGAGAGTTTATAATCCAGTCCTTTCCAGCCTTCTTCTGTCCTGACACAATCCCAGTTCTCAAAAATATGTTCAAAAATCCTGAAGCACAAACATGTATTTATTTACAATCTTGCCTGAGCTCTGTAACACCTTGGGTTGAATTGCCTAATTTAAAAGGATTTAAGGTAAATTATAATCTGTACTGAGCAGATTCTGGAATCAGCTTCAAACAGGGAGATGACTCTATTGGAAATTTGGCTTCTTTAGGAAATGTTTTTGTCAAGAGTCTTTGTTTTTGTGTACAATAACATCATCACTCACTGCACAGACACCACAGCAAAGCTACCATGGCATGAACCTTCCTTATGAAATACTTATCAAGCTGATTCGAAAACAACTCTTTCTGACCTGCTTGAGTCTCATACAACATTAAAAAAAAATAGATGAGAGACATTTTGATTATTATCAACTTAGAGAGCTTTAACCCTTTATGAATCAGTAGGAACACAGGACAATAATCGGTTTTCTGCATCCTCCAGTAGGGTTTGGACGTGCAGCATTTGGCTCTTCAAATAAAGGAAACCTCAAAAGAAGATTATGAGAATACAGAAAAACTAACTGAAAAAAGGAGGAAGAAAACTTGAAACAGCAAGAGATTACTAAAAAAATATTTTCAAAGAAAATTATGAAAGCTTGGAAAAGAGATTTCCTTCTTATGCTTTGCCTTTCCATGACTTGCCTTGCCAAATCCTCCCTTGCCTTGCCCTGCCTTTTGTCTACCCAGGAGAGGTGCATTTAGTTTCTTTATTCTTTTCTAACCTTTCTTTAGACCCACAGACTACCCCTACCTAGAGTACAAACATGACTCAAGCAGCCTAGAACACAGGAAGTACATTTTCATGGAGATTCCTGAAAGTGAAGCACTTCCAGGGTGAGTTATTTACAACTCAGGGCTCACTTCTACCATGCTGTGAAGTGGATCAGCTCCCATCCTTGCCATGTACACAAAGAGTTAATCATCTGTCCTTGGTCCTCCTGCATTAACAGGGTGATGCCTTAAGAGGCCTCCTAGAAATACTCCCGAGGAGTAAAGGGAATAAAGTAGGTATTTATTTGAATATTTATTTGAATTCAAAGGTATCCCTGGGGAGCCGGGATCTGCTGCCCAGATGGGCCCCGAGATGGACCCTGAGAGGCCACGAGTTCTTCCCACTTTTATAGGTTTGGTTCATTTGCATCTCAGGGTTCATTCTCCAATTAAAGCTGCAGTTAATGATGGAATTGCCCTCAGCTTGCCCCCCTCAGAGGCTCTTTGGTTGATACTTTTTGGGCCCAGTTTGGGCTGGGTGTCCTTGGAGAGCAGCCCCGGAGAGGCTTTGCTGTGTGTGCCCAGCACAGAGAGCAGCACTGAACAGGGAACAGGCAACTCCAGAGTTACACACTGGGCACTGCAGGGTTTGAAAAATAGAAAAGTTAAAACCTAAGGCATCAAGGGCATGACCTGCACCCATCACTGAACTGAGGGAGTGAATCTCCAGCCTCCTTGAGCACAATTTATGACCATGCCTTGCAAATCAACTATCCAAATGGCCAATCCTTAGTTGCTCTAAAAAGAAATCAGTGACAATGTAGCACTGGAGAACAACTAAGAATTAAGAATGACACCAATAAAAATCAGTCCCGCCATCCATCAGTAAATATCCATTGATCAGGCAGATCTATGGCACTGGAGACCCCAAGGTAAAATTTGGCATAAAGTTGCTGTTTTATAAAATCATCAAAGTACTGAAACTCACTGCTCTAAATATTATATTGTGCTCCATACATATTGTTCCTATTCTTAAAATATGTTTATGTACATTTTAGAAGAGATGGATAAAAAAGATGGGTTTGAAAACAAGGAAATGTTCTCATTTTCATTGCAAATCAACTATTTCTGTTGATGGTTTGTCTTGGCTGTCACTTGGCTGTCTTTTAAGTATCACCTTTTAGTGGTAAAAAATAAAGGAACTTGTGCACATCCATCTCCTTTTTGGTGCAATACTGTTTGGAATTGTCTCTGTATTGAGTCTGGTGACTCCCCACCTGGAATGCTGCATTCAGTTCTGGTGCCCCAACATAGGAAGGGCATGGAACTGTTGGAGTGAGCCCAGAGGAGGCCACGGAGGTGCTGAGGGGACTGGAGCCCCTCCCCTGTGCAGCCAGGCTGGGAGAGCTGGGGCTGCTCAGCCTGCAGAGAAGAAGGTTGTGTGGAGAGCTCACAGCACCTCCCAGGGGGTGCAGGGAACCCAGAGAGGGACAATTCCTCAGGGACTGCAGGGACAGGACAATGGGAATGGCTTCCCAGGGCCAGAGGGCAGGGCTGGATGGGATCTTGGGCAGGAATTGTTCCCTGGCAGGGTGGGCAGGCCCTGGCACAGGGTGCCCAGAGCAGCTGGGGCTGCCCCTGGATCCCTGGCAGTGCCCAAGGCCAGGCTGGACATTGGGGCTGGGAGCAGCCTGGGACAGTGGGAGGTGTCCCTGCCCATGGCAGGGTAGGGGCTTTAAGGTCCCAGCCCAACCCAGTCCATGATTCTGTGATCTTTGGACCACAGTAGAAGCAGTATTTCTTTAATAACTTGCTGTCATGATGGGAAGATGTTCAGTTTTCATAGTAAACATGGTCTAATTCCAAATTCAACACAACCACGTTCTCAAGGTAGGACAGCTGAAAATGAGTTAGTCATAAAAATGCACATTTTTTAGGAGAAAACTTGTGAAAGCTAAAAGCATTTGAAATAGAGAGGAAAGAATTGTTAAAAGGATTCCTACAGAAAATACATAGCTGTATTTACACATGCAGTAACACACTCTGGTTTGTCATAGGTAAACCATCAGTTTAGGTTTTGGGGGGTTTATGGAGAGTATATTATAGCACTGGCACATTTCCCAGAAAGTTTTTAGGACCTGACAGTAGAGACATTAAAAAGGAATCTCAGGACTTTGTTGATTAATCATAAAACACTTGAGGAATTATGTTTCTGCAAGATGATAAACCAGTGGTATATTTAAGGGCTGAGTGAAGCCCAAGAATCTGTGTTCAGGCTGAAAAAGAAGCAATGAAAACTTCTGAGTATTTTCATGAATACAGAAAAGGGAAAACTGGTCTGTAAAGAAACATCCTACAAATCACTGGGAGCTCCGTTATAGAATCCACTGTGCAAAACACCCCCCACACACCAAGAGGGGATGGCAGAACTGCAGGAGTGTTTGCCAAATGTGAAATACTTCTCTGGGGAACAACTTCATGGAGTGGACACATTTCCAAGAGCACCAAACCCTGGAATGAGGGATATGCAGAGTTTTTGAATACACTCTTTCCTCCTAAAACGTGATAAGATGATATAGGGTTGCAACCATTCCAGAGAGGAAGAGGAATGAGGGCCAGGGAATGAGAAAAGGGCTTTGTGTGCTGCTGGTGCTGCTCCAGTGCAGTCTGATTTCTAATCTCTGACATGGAGCATTGTCGCTGTCACACCATGGATGGATAGAGAAACCACACCAAGTCCAGGCTCAGGTATCAATGGCAGCAAAGCCCTTTAATGGTTTTTCCCGAGGTTATTATATGTTAGTTGACAAAAGAGAATTGAATGGCATAAAGTAATTGGTTCTCTGGCCATCCACCCCTCAAGGGGATTGGCCAAATTCTAAGATGTCCTTCACAAATGTTTTTCTAGTTGAAGCCGTAACAATCCGACAAAACAATATACAGGTGTGAGTATTTACAAAACTGATAACTTTGTTTTGGTTAGCTTGCATGGGAAAGACAGAGCTCTCACAAAGCTAAAGGGACAGACATGAACCAGCAAGGTACAATATTGTATGGAAAGGTGTGAGGGATCACCTTTATGCAGAAATAATCTGCTGCACAGAGCACCAGGAACAGCAGGTTAAGCAGCATGAATAAAAAGTGGGTTTGAAGTAATCCACAAGCCAAATGAAAAGCAGCATTATCCCTTTTTTTTTTTTATTTTATTTTTTGTTTAATAGGTTAATATCTTACTAGATCAGTAAGATTTGATGCAGGTATATTAGAACAATTCTTTTACTTCGTTCAGCACTCTCACCATCCTGTGGAAAGAAAATCAGCTGGAAGGGATCTAGAGGAGACAGAGTGGTTGGAGGTCTAGAAAATAATAATAATTTGTTAATCCTAAGGAAAAACTGAAATAATAGCCCTGTTAATGCAGAGAAGCAAATACTGAAAATCAGATTTAGAAAAATCTAAATTCTAAGACAGCAAAAAAAAAAAAAAAGATACGAACTTGAGTTTTGGGTTTCAGAGAAGTTGCAGTGCTCATAAATTGCAATAAGGAAGAATAAGAGCATACATTAAGGGAAAAATCATCAGTATCAGGAAAACTGAATATTGGCAAAGTTCCTCTGTGAAGGGGTGGAATTCTTAATTTTTTTTTAAAAAAAGCAAATGAAAGTTGCTAAAAAATATCCAGTTTTGTGAAAGAAACACCTGCCAGAGTTACAAGTATTAGTATTGAACAAATGAACTCACCTAATCACCTTCTGTTTGTTGCCAATATTTTCTTTTTTAAACTATTTTGTAGTTCTAAAAGAGTGAAAAATTCTCTTAAACTGTTGAAATTTACAGTTGTTTGGCTGATGGTGATGTGACCAATGCAGATGTCCTGGTTCACTCAAGAAACCCCTAAACTTAGGGAGATGACAAAAGCTGAAAAACACCACAGGCTTCCTGATAATTCCACTTTCTCTAATGAATTTAAATGCTGATTTAACTGGTGCACAACTTGTCTAAACGAGGCAAAAATCAGACTTATCTCCCTCATGTTTCTGAGGAAGATTTTTAATCTTCTCTACAGAAGTGTCCTGATACAATAAAGCAAACAGCCCATCCCTGCTGACACAGCAGGGCAAATGGGCATTTTATGAGTTATTCTTGTGACATCAAAATATGGTACAGGGGAGTATTTTTATCCCAAAGTCTTAAAAATTGTCTGCAATCGAGATCCAGGAAGGAAAGGGATTGGCTGTGAAGGGGCTGACATGAAAAACATTGGTATCACCTGGGTGGTCTCTCAGACACAAGGATGCAAGAGTCACTCAACAGGAACTGCTTGAAATATCTGTTTAAAAAATAGGTAAATGCTTCCTTGGTAGCTGTATGTACAGTAGAAGGAAATATAATTTTTTATGTCTCTTGAAAAGAAATACCTGTCATACTGTCTTCAGTCCTTCATACAGAATGCTGTTCATTTTCTGTATATGCCTCCCAATCTAATGTTTTCAGAAGAAAAAAAGAAGGGAGATTATTCTTTTTTTTTACCCTTAGTTTCACCTCAAGGCAGGTGAGCTAAAAATTCAAACATAATTTAATATTGGCTGATATCAGTAGAATCTGACAGAGATCTGTCCTATTGAATCTCTTCCAGTTCAGGGAACTACAAACATATTTTTTTCAGAATCCAGTTTATTCTCTGTGATGCTGTGAGCTCTATTTCAAAATGTGCTGTGCACTTGCTTTCTGCTTGTAAATCCTACAGGATCTGTGTGTTCTTGACAAATTGTGGCTATCTAGGAATCACTAATACAACCAGGCATGCATGCCCAAACAAGCACAGGAGTGGGGAACTCAAATTAGGCAAATAAATACTACCTATAATTGCATTGCATTGCCATCTGTCCTCTTAAAAGCAAAGCCAAGCAAATAAATGTTTTTGTTTGGCAAACCATGAGCTGTGAACTGGAAGGGAGACAGGTCACTTGCAGCTGAAGGCAGGTATGCTCTCCTCGCCAGTGCAAGGGTGTTTTTCCAAACCATTTCAGAGCTTTTCTTTTACCTGAATGAGACCACAGCTACAAAATTTGCTGTTTAGTTCCCTCCTGATTTCATTCAGCTCGAGCACACATTGTCTCAAGATGTGAAATCATAAGCTTGGGATGCATTTCAATTAACATCCTCAAGTTCCCCTTTCTGCCTGAGAAACCTGGCTTTTGGAGCTGGAAAGAGGTACTGGATGCTGGCCAGGGAATGAGAAAAGGGCTTTGTGTGCTGCTGGTGCTGCTCCAGAGCAGTCTGATTTCTAATCTCTGACATGGAGCATTCTCTGCATCTCTGTCGCACCATGGATGGATAGAGAAACCACACCAAGTCCAGGCTCAGGTATCAATGGCAGCAAGCCATTTAATGGTTTTTCCCGAGGTTTTTATATGTTAGTTCACAAAAGTGAATTAAATGGCATAAAGTAATTGGTTCTCTGGCCATCCACCCCTCAAGGGGATTGGCCAAATTCTAAGATGTCCTTCACAAGTGTTTTTCTAGTTGAAGCCATAACAATCCAGCAAAACAATTTGCAGGTGTGAATATTTACAAAACTGGTAACTTTGTTTTAGATGGCTTGAATGGGAAAGACAGAGCTCTCACAAAATGCTGCAGAGAGCTGAAGAAATTCACTGCAGAAGCTTTTTCAGCACCCACAGTGCATGTACTGCCTAATTCCAAATCAAGCTTAAGGACACGGAAGGACAGCCCCTGAACATGCCGGGTTTTACCTGTCACCTCATCTTGGCACACTCAGCCTTTCCCCCTGATAACCCCAGACAGAGATTAACACCCGAAGTAAACAGCCTGGTCAACACCAGGGTCCCTGAAGCCAGAGAGGAGCAGGTGACCCCACAAAAGTCAGCTGGTTTCTGCTCTTCTTCACGTGTAAGGTGACCAGAGATACCAGCCTGCAGCACCCTGGTGGAGCTTTGCAGCAAGAGCTGTCTGCAGAGCTGCTTTGTAACACTGTGAGGCTGCTCAACACTAATAAAAACTTAATGTTTTAATAGTTAATAAATCTGCTTCTCTCTAACTTAAAAGCGAAACAGGGTATATGATTTGAGTCACTAAATACAGTCAGTCTGTGCTTTATACACACCCCCTCTCTTTAGCAAGCCAAAGTCATGAAGAAATAAAGGTTTTTAACTTTTTTACGTTTCTCTGTAACTGGGGTTTGAACTGCAGGTTCTTGTTGGGATGGGGAAGTCAGCACAAATAGTCCATCTTGACATATTTCTCTTTACTCTTTCTCTCCCTTTATTTTGGCATAGGGCTGAAAAAAATGTACCTGCAAAATTATTTCCTCATAACAGTGCTGCAATACAAACAGAATATTCCATTCCTTTCAGTCATTACACCTGCTGGAAGCTTTATTAGCTGTAAGCTAATTTCTTCTTCTCTTACCTAATAAAAGACATACAAAAATAATGACACTTTAAACCACCTGAGCATTTCCTCTCCAACACAGTTATTTGGGGGTGGCTTTGCACTAATCTATTTCATTTTGATGTGACAAGAAAAAAGAACTTGTAAATGATGGGAAGACGGAAACAAAGATTTGTTGCAATTTAATTTCTGAAGCTACTCCAGATAGATCACCAAGGGCACATCTGTCTGAACACAGCATTTTAATCTGCATGCACAAGTGGGAACAAATTTTAGTTTCACAGGTGGTTGATATTCTTTATGCATTTTCTATAAATTCATCAAATCCCTCTTATAACTCAAAAGAAACTTTTTATGTTGCTGGAAATACATAATTAAAAAAGAGATGATGTGGGGAGAAGACGACTGGATTGTGAAAGAGACAAGTGTTACTGGCTAAATGTAAAAATCTCACAAATAAACAACCTCTGCTATTTGTTCAAATCATTTCCAATAATCCAAACAGAGTTTTAAGACAACAATATTGTGCATAGGTTATTCAAATTTCAAACATATTCAGTAAGAACAAACAGAACAATTCCAATCTTAAGTGAATGAACAATTAGTCTTGTGACAGGTACAGCATTTGATAACCACTGGGTTGAATCTCTGATGGAGTTAGACTCTGAACAGAATATTAACTAAGAAAGACAGAAATAAGATCAACTCAATCCAATAATTTTTCTTCACCTCTTTCTATGTATGTGAAGAGTTACTTTGCTTGGCACGGGGGAAAATGAATGAGCCATCTGTGTTAAAGATGTTTGAAGGAGGAATTCAGAACTCTGGGAGACTTGTTTGGGTTATTAGCCTTCATATAAAATATGAGATTTTGTGAAGGGTAATAGAAAGAAACTTATAAACATACAGTGTTCTTGGGGCAAAGTAGTGTCACTATCTGTGTTATCTGTAGTGGATTACCCCTCCAATTATTACAAATTTTTAAGGAGAGAGAATTTTCTGTGAAATGTTGAAGGTGTCAGTATTGCACAGTGATGGACGCAGCTCCAGGAACCGAAATTTGTGGTTTTGTTATGTCTTTCTCCACATATTATCCTTTTGGCTTCTAAAACTTCTGATTGTACTTTCACCTGTGTTGTGAGTTTGTTAACCAACAATTACCAACTTTATGCTGTCAGCTGCTTTCCACAAGTCAGTTCATGCCATTAGCCAAACTTGTAGGATTTTTTCTTCCTCCCTCTTTAATTGTAGGAAAAATACGCTCAAGAATAACACGTTGCATTAACAGGTGATGTTCTTCCTCTCCCTGCTGGACAAACTGTAGTCCCTGCACCATTTAAATCCACAATCAGCAGCACATCACAGCAGTGTGGCTGATCCGAAGCAGCAGCTCAGGATAGGCTACAAGATGTCAGTGTTTTCTGTCAGGGTGTTCTGTGCAGCCCAGTACAAATCTGCAAGAAGAAATTGTCCCCTGCAAAGGACAGATCTGGTAGAGCAGCACTGTCAAAACCTTTCTGTCCTGCTGGTTAAATCCATTTCATTTGGAATGATGTCCAGGACCTTTTTTATGAGATATGCCTTAACAGATTGTAACAGCAATTGCTATTTCAGTGGCCATCTCAGCTGACTGAAGGACAAAGGCAAGACAGCCTCTCAGAGTACAAGAGCTGTAAGTGAGCAGAAAAAGCCCTCCAGCTATTTTGGTTTGGCTTACTTTTTTTTTTTTTTTTCTTCTTCAGGTCCCTATTTGGAGCTCTTTTCTGCCTTAAAGTTTGAAAAATGCACAGGTAAATGGCAAAAATTAGAGTTTTATCTGCTATGCTCATGGTTTCTCCTCGTTACTGAGGTGTACACTGCAGAATCTCATTGACACAAACCCACAGTACCTGGTGTTCCAGTAGGAATTTCTCCACTGGGGATTTGCCAGAGTGCAGCAAACTGTGGAAGGGGACAAAAAAAAAAGCCCTGAAGGCAGGGAAAATGTTAAAGTTAAAGAAATAAAGTGAGTGTGCCTGAAAGTGAAATTCCTGGTGACACTGTGATGCTGCTAGAGTTCTGTGAGTATTGCTGTGAAAGAGGTCATTAGGAGCTGCCAGCAACCTGCAGAGAGCCTGGCCCTGCCCGTGGCTGAGGGGAGTGCTGTTGGAAGGGAGGATGCTCTGTGCTCTTCACCATCACTGGGGGATAACTCCCCTTCTGCAGGGAGCAGGAAAGGGGAAACAACAGTCCCAACCCACTGAGTGCTCCTAACTGGAGCAAGAATCAACTCAGGATGAACAAGACTGTTTTCCCTGGGTGATCAATGGAGAGCCTGAGGCACAAACTCGAGTGTGGTTTTATGGGTTTGTCAGAAGGAAAAAACAACCACAGCTCCCCAAACCCACAGCCAACCCAGTACCCACTGCCAAGGGAAGACAGGGTTTTGATTGCATGGAATCAGGTGCTTCCAAACTGTGCTGAAATGTACAAACATGTGCTCCTTTTGTGTCGCTGTCGCAACGCAGATGCATAGAAAAAACACACAAAGTCCAGGGTCAGGTAGAAATGGTGGCAAGGCCAGTTTAATGGCTTTCTCCCCGAGCTTTTTATGTGTTAGTTCACAAAAAGTGAATTAAATTGCATAAAGTAATTGGTTCTCTGGCCATCCATCCCTCAAGGGGTTGGCCCAACTCTAAGACATCCATTCCCAAGTGTTCTTCCATTTGAAGCCACAACAATCCAGCAAAAACAATCTGCAGGTGTGAATATTGATAAAACTGGTAACTTTATTTTAGTTAGCTTGCATGGGAAAGACAGAGTTCTCAAAAAATGCTAGGGAGCTGAAGAAATTCACTGATGAAGCCTTTTTAGCATCCACACCTTTTGTGTGTGCTTATCAGTTGCACTGCCCTGTGGGTATCAACAGCACAGGAATCCAGGAGGAAGAAATTGCATTGTAAACCCACCAACAGCACAACCTGATCCACAAGGAGAAAAAATGCTCTAAATGTGTCAATTAGAAAGTGATGAAATTCTGCAAATGACATACTTTTTTACAAAATCCCAGAATCATTGAGGTTGGGAAAGCCCTCCAAGCCCAGGAAATCCAACCTGTGACCAATCCCCACCCTGTCACTCAGCCCAGAGTGCCGGTTCTGTGACTCTGTGGAAACTGGGCCCAAATCACACAATCAGGTGGACTCTCCTGAGATCCATTCCAACACCTTGGGTAGCCTTTTTCCCTCTAACTTTTTTTTTCCTAATAACTTTGCTACTTCATTTAGCAGTCCCTGCTCAGCTCCCCAGAATTATGAATGAACTTGTACTGAAGGTATTTGCTTTTATTTTCAGCTCTCACACATGTGCAGGAACCTGCATGTCCACAGCAGATTAAACTGCCACGAGGCAGAGCCACATGGCTGAAATTGGAAGCTTAATCCACAGAAGGAAAACAGTTCTGTTTGTGATAAAACTCACAGAAGGGGAGCCCAGCTATCCCTATCCTTACTCCATTTCTCCTGATGTGAAAAACCACAGCAGTACTTCCAAAGCTTTAATTCTAACATTTGCTTCATCTTCTTTTGTCTTGGGCTGCTTTAAAGAAATTCACCTCCTCACACAGCAAAGAGATTTCCATGACCTACAGAAAAATTGTCAACAGACACCTGTGCAGAAAAGAATGGGTGGGAAACTCAGTGTTTTAGGGGTAAATTCTGTGGCAGGTGGGACAATGTATAAGGAGTAAGGTCACCACAACCTCATATCTTTTGGGAATATTTTTGGATCTGAGTGTATTTTTTTTTTTTTTTTTTTAAATCACAAGTGACTCTGCCACAACAAAAATTGGTAAATATTTAAAGGAATCTTTTAAAAAGTTAAAAAAAAAAAAAAAAAAAACCAAACAAAAAAAACCCCCTTTNTTAAAAAAAAAAAAAAAAAAAAAACAAACAAAAAAAACCCCCTTTGATTTTCATTGTAGTAGGACCTTGGAGTTTTAATTTTGTTAAAAATTTTCAAACAAACTGTAAAAATAATCTCAAAGTTTGTATCTCTTTTAAATCACAAATATCATTTCACCTGAAAGCTCTCAGTTAGGTGCAAAGTGTCTTTTCTTCAAGTTCTTGCATGGCAGACAGCTTTCCTCAGGTTAAGGGAAGGGAAATGATCCAGACAAGCTGCCCACATTAACGAGGCAGCCCCAGGTTTGCAGAGGGGTTTTTGGTGAGGCTGCTGCTGCCCAGGACACTTCCCTGTCATGGCCAACCACATCATCCCCACTGTGATTGTGGGTGGGAGCGTTCAAAATGATACTGCAAATATATCACCAGAACACTGCAACTGCTCAGCACACACTGAAAATAGCCATTTTTTTGACCTTGGCTGTCTTACAGATTCATTTAGCCCCCAAATTCTAAGCTGTTTTAGTACATTCTTGCATTGATTTAAGCTCTGGGTTTCTTTCAAAACATCCAGGTTTCATTTAATTCAAGTTAATTAGAACCTTAAGAAAATTTAATGAGGTTGTAATTAAACATGTTAGAATATCTTCTGGAGTGAACTTCTCATGTTCAGTTCTACAAATTAATAACCACCTTAATTAGAATGACATCCTTATTTATCCCATTTTTAGTTTTGGATTTAAAAGTACACTGATCTGTCTGAAATAATTGTCTGTACTGACACAAGCCTCTTGCCAAGATCCCATTTCCCTCCAAATTAACCACTTTCCATGACCATCATTTGCTCCTTCAGTACATTAATACTGCATAACACACTAAAAATATCAGCTTGTACAATGTTGTATTTGAAATTCCAGACGACCCCACATTCTGAGGTTATTGTGGCTGTTCCCTCTGAAACCTGTGTGAGAATGATTCAATTCTTTTTTGTTCAGGAGAAAAAGAATGACTGATAAGTATTTAAGGGACTAAAAGCAAACAGAGTAGTATACAGACCAACTTTCTGTGTTTAAAAATACATTAAAATGGAGTCCAGTGACAACCCTTACCTTCCATACCTACAGTTACTGCTGATCTATGATTCATGACTCACTGCTGACCTTGCACTGTGACTCATTGACCTTGCACTGATTGATTAAAAAACTGTCTCACCAGTTTTTCAATCTCAAAAAAAATTAATTATTCACAACACTGAAAAAACCCACCAATACCTGAATTAAAATGTTTATCCAGCTCTATCATACCACAGTGCTGCTTTCCCCTTATACTTGAAATTTTGGTATTTATATTTTATATTAAAATATTTATAAATCAAAATATTCTTTTAATTTATTAATTAATTATTCTTTTAATTTATTAAATATTCTTTTAATTTACTAAGCTTGAGCATGAATACACCACAATGACGATTTCTCTTCACAGTCACTGTTTACTCAGATGTGTGCACTGGTTCTGCTGTTTTGATAAAAGCAACTGGGCATAACATTCTCCTGTGATGAAGAATTTTAAGAAGGCCTTTTCCATTGTCTCCCTTATCCAGATTCTCATAACTCTTAATGCACATCGTGGTCATGCACTGCTTTCTCAAGGAAGCTTCTCGTATTTGGACAAACTTCAGATAGGCAGGAATGAGAATAATTTGTCCCATTTTTATTAGTGATCACCCCATGGCCATTGACTAATGCCCAGAACAAGGTCAATTCCACCTGCCACTTCCCTGCAAAACAAACTGGATTTACATTTAACACAAGCCAGAAAAAAAGCCCAAGTGACTGGTCCACGTTAGAGGTAACTTCAACTGAATTTTTCCTCAGAAAAGTGCAAAAAGCAATTCAGAACTGATTAGTAATAATTAACACTGGACTGGAGATTTGCTTTTGTCAGGAATAAAAATTGATGGTTTCGTTTCCTCCAAGAAACTGATTTCAGAAAGAGATCCAAAGTCCTCTTCCTCCTCTTTCCCTGGACAAGGATAGTAGGATACCCATTTCCCACCAAAAGCTAAACAGGATGGGATGTCCTTTCATCAGCCACTCAAGTAGGAGTCAGAATTCCTGAGCATGGAGCTGTTCTACTTCCCAAAATTTCTGCCAGAAGGAAGTGCAGGACCTGGGGAGGATTTTGCCTCTCCTCATGCCTTGGGAACAGAAGGGCTCAGTTTGGGAGGTGCTTGTCATCTGGAAACACCGAGTGGCAGAAGCTGCAGCGAGACGTGCCACGAGGGAAAAACAACCCGCTGGCACTTGCAGATGGTGCCTCTCCCACGGATCCCCACGTCCCAGGGACAGCAAATGGGGACAAACGTGAGGCTGGGAGCGAGGGAGGAACAGCAGGGACACAAACAGAGAGGGAAGGAAAGGGAGTGCCACAAGAGATAAATGACCTTTCCACCATGAAGGACAAGAAATGCTGAATGTTAGGAAGGATGGTTTGAGTGAACAGACTTAGGCCCTGTTTTAGGCAAGGATTCATCAAGGCGGGATTTATTCAGTCCTTTTGCTCTGAGTGAAATTTACTTCTCTCTGTTCCAAAGCCCAGGCAAGTGCGTAGGAGAGACCCTTCTCTACTCCATAATCCGCATGGTATCTTAGCAAATGTTATCGATCTGAGGGCTGAAAGAGCAGCTACTGTTCTCCTAACCCCTGGATTTCACTCTACACATACAGCACGCTTCCAACAGATGCTGGCTTTAGATAGCAAAGGATCTTGCATGGACTTCCCAGCAGAGCAGATGGTTTAATTTCATAATATCCAGAAAGACTCAGTTTCTTAACTCATTGGTGAGCATCTGACATGAATTTCCATCTTAAACGCTTTTGTCAGTGCTGAGATGTGTGTAAGTGAATTTAATCTTTGTTTTCTAAAGGGTATTTCTGCCCCTAACTTGCAGAAGCCATATTGATATCAACTCCAAGTGGATTAGAGTGGGAAAAGTCACCTTCCAGCATCAAAGTACAAAAGCTGAAGTGCTGTGCCATTTGTGCCCTACATAATGCTTATTTCAATTTTATTATTATTATGTCTTATCTGTGAGTAGCTCATTGCCACTTATCTCTGGCACTGTCTTCAAGAACTGCAAATGAAAACACCGAGCAGGTGCTGTGAAGAGAATATCCCTACAAGCCAATGTGCTTTGGATTCATCCTACAAGCAATTCAGAGGGCTGCTTAATACCCATCCATTTCCACTTTGACCATTACATGCATTGCTGTTATTATGTGTTATGAACCATCCCGGAGAATCAAGACATCAAAAAAAAAAAAAAAAAAAAAACAAAAAAAAACGAGCTTAAAAGCCCTACACATCAAGAGTTTGTTCTGCAGGGGGAAAACCTGAGGCATCTTTGCAGTAGCTGAGTAATATGACAGATTTCATAAGTGGTCCTGGTGAAATACAGTGGTCTGATTGCTCTGGCATCAGCACAGACTGTGGCTGGGCTTAATGGTCTCAGATAACAACTCTGCACTGAATTCTGCAGCTAAAATACATTATTATTGATGTCTTCCAGCTCTCACTTTATGAACTTATTCTAATATGTGGGTGTATTTTATAGACAAGGGAGACTGATTAGGGAGGAGCACATTTGCTGCAGTTGAGAGATTTCCCTATTTCAGTTAACGTTTGTTTTCATTAAGGCAAAGTTGCTGTGTGTGTTGAACAACCTGCTGTTTATCACCAAGTGGACAGAAGAACTCCAGCTTAAATATGAATTTAGGCAAAGTGTTGACTGCAAGAAAGGAAAAAGAAAATAATTATCTCATCTGGAAATGCTGTATCCCTGCACACAGATAGCCCCCACCCTTGAGGAAAAAAGAACTTTCACACATCTGCCTTTTTTTCTTTCTCCTTTTGCATGTTATCAGAATATGTTTTTGAATACAACTTTTAGCATGTCTGACTTCTAGATCTTGAAAAACTGCTTCTACTTGGCTTCTCTCCAAGGACTGCTTGGATGAGGTTCACTCTTGCTCAATAGACAAATCATTGTTGTCTGACTGGTCTGCTGTCTCAGAACCCTTCAGAGAAACCCAGTGACATCATTCTCAGGATGCTGCTGCCAGAACTGAAAAGCTACATCCTCCTTGGCTGTTAGCAAAGTACTCTTGGAATATTCTGAGCTGGAAGGACCCACAAGGATCATCCAGTCCAGCTCCTGGCCCTGCACAGACACCCCAGCAATCCCACCCTGTGCCTGGGAGTGGTGTCCAAATGCTCCCTCATCCAGAAAATTAACCAAGAGTAGGTGAGGTTGTGGACCAAAACATCCCAACTGCACTACTTCCAAATGCATTTTCTGGAAATTAAAGAAAAGCAACGATGATACTCAGTATTTCAGATAAGCACACTAATGTTAGCACTGGGATCTAGAAGCAATTTCTCAAACTTTATATGCTAAGAAACCTTTTATTCACCAAAAGGAGTGACAGTGGCTGATACAAAGAAACCTGATCAGTAAGCATGAAGAACAGGGATGCATTATTACATGGAAGCACTGCCTCTAAGTCTCCTCAGTGGTAAATTAGAATAACTTGGGCATACACTAGAGTGTGTATAGAGAATTTTTTTTTCAGAAATAAAAATTGAGGGCCCTTTTTCCCTCCTTTTACAGGTCCAATGATATGTACTGCAAGCTTGGAATCTTGCTTTCTAACTTTGCTCACAGTGACTTACACTGCAGGTAATATAATTTCCTAAATAAACGTCAACTTTAACATAATTCCAGCCCTTAGAAGTTGATGATTTAAATAATTTGGAAGTAAACTGTATCTGTGCACACTTTTATTTTTCAAGCACTTTATTTTAACCAATGAATGATGAGAGACGACCACGGTTCATGCATTGGGGAGCCAAGGTAAGTTGTGCTGAAGATTTCTATCCAGAAGGGAGTTTAGGAATGTGCAACAGGGATCATAAAGAACTAGAGGAGTCATGGCAGATCCTTCCAGGAGGAGTCATTTCTTCCTCCTGTAGCTGTTTGTCAGCTGAATCAGCTCCCCACAGCTACAATCAAAGTTATTTTAGAACACTTGCTGCTAGTGACTTTTTGCTATTTCATGAAATGTGCAATCCTGTCTCTGTCACAACGCGGACGCGTAGAGAAACCACATGAAGTCCAGACTCAGGTATCAATGGCAGCAAGGCCGATTTAATGTTTTTTTCCAAAGGCTTTTATATGTTAGTTCACAAAAAGAGTGTTAAATGGTATAAAGTAATTGGTCCTCTGGCCATCCACCCCTTGAGGGGGTTGGCTAAATTCTAAGACATCCATTCCTAAATATTTTGCTGGTTAGAACCATAACGATATGACAAAACAATCTGCAGGCACCAGTGTTTACAAAAGGGTAACATTGTTTTAGATAGCTTGCATGGGAAAGACAGAGCTCTCACAAAATGCTGCAGAAAACTGAAAGATTTCTCTGCTAAAAACTTTTCAGTGTCAACATAATCCTAAATTCACTTTAAGGGATATTGCTTTTTCATTCTTTGGGGGCATATTTTGCCTTTACCTGTCTGGTGATATTAAGGTTTCCATGTGCATCCTGTTGAAGCAAGCACCTGATTTTATGAGCATATTGCCTCTGAGATCTGCATGACTCAGCAGTGTGATGGAAACATGCACATGCAGCTACAGAGCTCACATTCAGAAATGCCTTCTCATAGAAAATGAGGCTGAAAACATCACATGGACTCAAAAATATAAGCGGGATTCTTAAAATCCTTGTGGCTCCTGAGTTCACTGAAGTAAAGAGGAAAATCTCCTTTGATTTGAGCAGGCTTAGAATCAGAGTAAATTATCTATGGCTCTCACTGTTTTCTCCCTGTCCCATGAATTCCCCTGGCAACAAAGTCACTCCTCTGGCTACAAAACATGGGCCGTGTGGAAATGGGAGCAGTTGAATGATATTTCAGTGCACTTTGTTATACTGAGGTTATTCGTGTCCCCAGATTAGTGGTGTGCTGGGTGCTGAAAGAACTGCACTGCAATTAAACCAGAAATATCTGTTCATTTAACAATGTTTACCACATAACAGATATTTTTAGAATAATTAGTTGATCTGGTAAACTTCTATTTGCTGATTAATTTATGTCTCCTTGATTGATTTAATGGCTTTTCTCTCTCTTCTATACCATAAAAAATCTAACAAGAACTATTAAAATTAAAAGCTAAAAAAAACTAAGGGGTTTTTTTTCCCATTAGTTCATTCTGATTCTCATTTTCTTTTCCAAGTTTGCCTACCAGTTACCAGGACACACTCATGTTGTTCTTTTTTCATCATTTTTAACAGGAAAAATAGTGCCCAAGAAAGCCATCCCCTCTCTTTAGTTAGGTGGAGACTAAAGCTATATTTACAAAGCATCCATAAGAGGAGACATTAAATATATCAATAACTAGCAGGTATTGGACATTGCCCTATTTCAGTGCAGATAAACTGGTGCCACACATCCTGTCTGATAGTAATTCCCAAATCCTGCCCCTGCCTTTGGATGTCAAGGCGTTGTTAATTACAGGTTCCCTCAAGAAGGGCTTTTAACTCCTAGATAAAGGAATTTATAGAACAGCTGCCAAATTTTCAAAAGGCTTCAGTTCTGGAGGTGCTGCCAACTTAATCCAAGACTGCAGAACCTGGACAAAGTGCAGCTCAGTGGGGGCCTCAGCTGGGTTTTGTGTTCTTGCTCTCCCTCCTTCCAGCCACAACCCCTCAGAGCCTCTGATAGCCCCTTACCCTGCAGAAATCTGGGAGAATCCTGTACTGTTGCATGAACCAGTTTCAGGCTCCACACCACAATGCAGCTTTCAAACATTTTGTTTCTCCACTTGCTTACCTCGTGCAGATCTCCCACTCTCAGCATGAGCGAGAAATTAATTCAACATGCTGGGATTTTCTTCCTTTGAAAAGAGACATCCCTTCCCTCACTGTGAAAAGCTCAGGTCTTTTTAAAATCTATTTTTAGTGGCTGTCTTAATGACTGCAGTGTCCTCAGGAAGGTTGCTGCTATGCTTAGTTTGCCATCTCCCATACAAAACTCATAATCCTCCTTTCATTCTTTGAGCGTTAAACTTTTATTTTGTGCTGTATTTATAGAGCAGGGACACAGTGTGGTACACAGTCCTTATCTGGGAGGCTTCAAAGAAATCTGAGTGATGACAGCTGCAAAAGTGCTCCAACACTGGCTGGTAATTGAGGGAAAACTCAAGTGAAAGTAGAGGGAAAGAGCTCTCAGCAAAGTCAATTCTTCATCTTGGATTGTGCCATTGGTAGTTTTTGAGATAAATGTAGCAATTATGGGGAAGAAGACTGGATATGCTGGGCCTTCCCAAGGATTGGGTTGGTTTACCTAAGAAGTGATAAGCTAATTCAGATCATCATGATGTCTTTTCCTGGTCTTCAAATCAAGAGTCAAACATGGTTAGAAGGGACAAAGGGATTTTCCCTTGGGATTTATTTTAAGGATCCTCAGGTGCACCACGTCCAGGTCGAATGCCCCTCCATGCACCCCGCAGTGCCCACCCACAATAGATCTGGGATCACATTATGGGTGTCACTAATTAGCACATCTATCAAAGATTCCCCAGTGAGAGGCTGCAGTGAGCCCCCCTCCCCAAGGACCCTTCCCCTGGATGGTTCTGTCTCAGTTTCCAAAATGTGTTCTGGAGAGGCCCTTGGGCTCTGGGCACACTGATCCTTCACTGCGGAGCTTCTGAAATGTTCAGTCTCCGAGCTTGGCAAACAAGCCCAAGAATGTGGGCAAAAAGCACCAAGAATACAGAAATTGTAAAAAGGTATAAAGGGAAAAAGAAAGAGAAAAGAAAAGATAAAAGAAAAGGCAAAAATCATCATGACATCCCTTTGAGGGATGATGCCACATTCCCTTTGAGCTCCCTGGAATTACACCCTCGGCTGTCTCCTTTCTTCTCACACAGTATTAAGGAAGACAGGATGTTTAGCAGGGAGGCCTGATCTCGGAGTAATTGGTGTTCACAAGAATGCTTTGTGCATCAAATTAAATAAAACTAGAAGTTCTTGCAAATAAAGACCCCATTAATGTGAAGCTGGGTGAATAAAAACATTGTGTGAAGAAGAAACAAAACTACCTGACCTCTAAAATTACAGTAGTGTGGAAAATCAGCAATAAAATCGTATCAAGGAAAAGTAGCAGAGATTTGCAAAAAAGAAGAATCAAGTAGTAAATAAGAAAAAAGAAAAAGTTTGGCAAGAAGGTAAGTAACATCCAAAAAGTATCTGGTGCTGAAGAAATGCCAGGCTGTTCTAACACTCCACTGAAGCATTCATCAGGCAGGTAAAAAATCCAAACCCAAACTAGAAAAAGCAAGTCAACATGGTCTTAATACCTTTCTTGGTCAAACAATTGCTCATGAGAAGTATTGAGGTAAAAAAACAATGCCAAACATTATCCTGACCCAATTTTCTGGATTAATTCTGAATTCAAAGTTTAAAAGAGATTCTCAAAACTGTAAGGTAGAAAAAACATTTTGACTACCCCAGCATCTGTTCTGCCCTCTGATTTGATTTATCATGAACTCACCAAACAGTGGGAGAATAAATAGACAAAAGAAACATAGTCAGATTAGAGCTTCATGGAAATAAATACTCTTTCATTAGTCCTGCCAAATTATTAAATACAAATCTACAAGTGGTATGCAAAAGCAGGTGCTTTCAAATAAGCCCCAAAGCATTTAGAATTCCAGAGGATTTGAAGAAAAACTCCTTCAGGAGAAGTCTTTCAATTTCCATTTCTCAGGAAACCGATATAAGAAATAATGTTGTTTGGGTTCCTTCAAGGAAATATATTCCTTTTCAGAGCCTGAAATATTTCCTGGAGTGGTGTCTGATCATTCTCCTTTGTGTCTCACACTGCTGAGAACTCCAGAACAAGGACAGTCTTGATCATCTCTATATGTGTCCTGTCCAGCAAGAAAGAAATGAGATCTCTGCCCTCAAGATTCTCCTCTTGCAAGTCCCTAAATCAGGTGAGGAGAAAGAAAACCCATCCCATGTTACTGGCATTCCTTAGCTCCTGTCCTTTCCACTTCAGGCATTGTTTCCTGCAGACTTGAGGGGACTGGGACACAAGAAGTGGGACCAACACAACAATTCCTCATTCTCTGAAGCCAGTGCCAGCCACTATTTCATGAGCTCAGATCAAGAGCAAGAATTAAAACCCACCCTCCCTGTGCCACTCACAGCTGTACTCTCTAATCCATGGAAGTAGGAAGCTCTGTGAGTGCAGTTTGAGAGCATGAAGCTTTTTGGCACATTGGTCGTGATTAAAAATGTGCAAAGTGCATGAGACAAAGAAACAAGGAAGGACTGGCAGTGATTTGGAAAATGTAATAGTTTAGTTAAGAGGAATTAGTAAGTGGATTTAACCAGAACAAAAGGGAGAAAAGGAGGTGACCTGGAAGGCAAACTGGCTGAACTCACCTTTTATATGAAGAAGAAGAAAGAAAAAAAATACAACTCTACTCATTAGCAGCTGAGCTGGGGTCAGTCACAAACCAAAGATGATACTGGAAACAAAAAATTCTCAGATCTAAGGGCACTTATGAGCTGCAATATTATACACTGTCCCTGAAGATGAATTTGCCTGTACTTATTTTATTTCATTTGCTCTATGCAAAATTCTTCCAAATTGTTGTTTTCTAGGGTGAGGCTAATTACAAGATCATACAGCACACTCTGGACCTGATGCTGCCTTTTTCTTTCATGAGCTCTTCCATTAAAACCACAATGGCCCAATATATAAACATATGGAGGGAACCTACTAAAAGGCAAGAAATCCATTCTTAGAAAAATAATTGAAAAAAAAAAGAAATGGTTGCACTTGAAATTTAACTTTTGTTTCTCTCTCCTTATAAAACTAGTTTCAGCTGGAGCTATATATGGCATATACCTTAGGGAAATAAAGGGGTACATTTCTCAGTGTCTTCTGAAGTATTTTATGCCCTTCTAGAGTCAGCACTAAATTTGAAACAGAACATGGACAGCAGCCACTGAGCACAAGGTTTGGCAGAGAGATCTGATGGAAAAGTTGATGGTTTTTATATGGAAGCGCTGATATTCACAAATGGAATCCCCTGCCTAAATCCTCAGCCAGCTGTACAGAGTGCACATTCCAGCCAAAATAGAGATGTTAGATTAAAAGCTCTCATCATACCAGGAGGCACAAGGTTTTAGGTTTGTGTCTGATTTTATTCCAAATACAAAAAAGTCCCCCCCCAAAACCAACCAAGCAATAAATGTCTCTATTCCCCATCTCTGGCAAGCAAGGACTGATTATTTTAACATAATTATTTATATCAGTAAGCCTTACCTCATATCTTTGAAAGAGTAGAAAACCATTGGTGTCAAGAAAATACACTTTTGCATAATTGTGTCTATTTTAGTTTGTTCTAAGGAACAAATCATTCCCTGGCCCTGCCCCAGAACGCTTTTAGAGCTACATTTAGAACAGAGTCATCCAAGGGACTTCACCTTTCCCATGGCAATTAGACATACATGTTAACTTCCACTTTTACTGGCTTTTTCTCTTTTCATATTGAAACATTTTTTCCAGGTTTTCAGCAATTCTTTCTGGCTGGGTAAGCTGTCAATAACATTGTGCTTTCCTGAGAAGTCTGTGTGAAGGGTTCATGCTGAAGTATCTCTCACTGCCAGGAATTAGGTGAACCAAGTCAGCAGCCCAGGACTAAACTTATGGTTGTATTCGCACATTCACATACCAAACCAATCCAGTGATCAATCTTAAGAGAATAACTCCTGTAAATAACATGCAGGAAGTGAAAACACAGTACCCAGAGATAAGTAAGAATTCAGCTAATCAAATGCTCCATGAGATACAGGACTGAAGAGGATTAAAATTATTGGAAGTTAACTACCTGTATTAAAATACAGCCATAGGCATTACTTAATTCATTTACCAAAGCAGCTCATTAGACATTCCTGAATATTCCTTTCTTACTTTTATTTTGTATACCTTTTTATCCTAAACCTTAGACTGAGGAAGCAGAATGGATACAGACAATTTGTAATTTGCTGTAAGGAATAATAAGGCTGAGGGAACTGGGAGTGCTCAGCCTGGAGAGGAGAAGGTTGTGTGGGGAACTCACAGCACCTGCCAGGGGCTGAAGGGGCTGCAGGAACTGGAAGTGACAGAACAAGGGGAAATGGCTTCAAATTGACAGACAAGTGGGTCAGATGGGATCTTGGGCAGGAATTGTTCCCTGGCAGGGTGGGCAGGCCCTGGCACAGGGTGCCCAGAGCAGCTGGGGCTGCCCCTGGATCCCTGGCAGTGCCCAAGGCCAGGCTGGACATTGGGGCTGGGAGCAGCCTGGGACAGTGGGAGGTGTCCCTGCCCATGGCAGGGGTGGCACTGGATGGACTTTGGGTCCCTTCCCACCAAGCCTATTCAGTGTTTCTATAAATAATTTCATTGCACTGCCAGCATGTTTTTGCAGCAGGACACTAAAATGTTCTTACATCACGACCCAGACTGGAAAAAGCCCTATAATGGACAAATTCCAGCCAAGATATTTTGATTTCCAGTTTGTGAATTCACATCAAAAGTTTCATTACTTGCCAAGAAGGAAGAAAACCGAAGGTGTTCATATTTCCCCCATTGCACCTAAGACTTTAAGGGGTCTCACCACTAGTGTGCACTGCAATTCACTTTCCTCTAAGTTCCCAAGGAGTGATTTTTCACAAAAATCCTAACTTTTAGTCACTTCTGCTTCCATGTTGTCTTCCATGGGAGGAGAAAGCATTAGCCTTTAGAGTTTAGACTTTAATGGAATGCAACATGAGTTAATGAAACTTGGCCACAAACCAGTGGTGCCAGGGAAGCCAACAGGAGAAGAATGCTAAAAGCTCATCCATGCAGACACTGTTTTCTTTTACAGTAATATCTCTATATAAATTTATATGCTATAAATCACACATATAAAAAGCTAAGGTGAAAGAATGACTTTAATCTTTGTTGTAGAATCGCATTGTAGGCAAAAAGAAATACATAATAAAATATTGAAAGCCAGTTTAGGAAAACATATTAGCAAGCTACACAAATCCGTTCTTAAAGTGCTTGTTTGAACTAAAGCAGGATTGCCAGGCTGAGTTCTGGATTCTCACATGGAATTTGCACATTAGGTAGAATATTGCTTCTAATCTATTCCTCTGTCTGACTTACTTGTAGGTACTTCAGGGAAATTTCTATAAATTCTGTAATAAAAGAAGCCATTTTAAAAATAAATTTCATCATTTCATCTTGCTATACTTGAAACAGTGAAATTTCTAAAACTCTTGGACTTTTGCTATTGCAGGTGAAGACCTACATTACACAGAACACCCAAAACAGAAACCACCCAACATTTTCCAGCTTGTGGCAGTGAGTTCCCCAGACAATGTTTTAGTGAAAAAGTACATATTCAGCTATAAAAGCCATAAATGTGTTTTTTAAATTCATTATTTTCAGGCTTATGTCCTATTTCCCTGCTCTTTGCTCCACAAAGGGGCTTCTAATAATTCCAAATCTATCCTCTTACAAAGCCATCTGAGGTCTCTAATTATACTGTCACCCTTCTCCGGACCTCTTCTATTTCTGTTAAATGTTTTTCAAGTGCCTCCTGTGACATTTTAATTTACATTTTTCGAAAAGAGTTCCAAGTCACTTAGCTTTGCAGCAGAAACCTTCTTCACCTTAAGTGCTCCCTTCACTCTTTGCTCAGCCCGGAGACCCAGCAGCTCTCTCACAGACTGCATGTGTCTGAAATATTTAATTTCTCATTAACTGCTTCCTGGACGTAATTCCATCAGAGCCCTGCTAATTCCCAGCTTTTAGACTATAGTGGCTAAAACTTGTAACTTCTTAATGTGCTCAACCAGACATGCATTTCCTTTTGCAGAAGATATTTCTGAAACCCTCCTATCGTTTACTTGGTTGCAGTGACAAAGAGTTCCTGCCTGTTCCCTCTTCATTTTAGGGCCCTTCTGTTGTTTGGGGGTTTTGTGTTAGGTTTTGTCACGGGTTGGCCCCGCCATGACAGACAGTCGCCTGGTCGAATCGCGTTTCTCTCAATGTTATCTATAAAATCCCGCGGAAGGCGGGAGTGGGGACTTTTTTCCGCTCCAGGGGTGGTGGCCAGGGCGCCACGGTCGCACCGGGGCCCCGCCGGGCCGGGCTGTGCCGGGCCGGGCGGCCCTGCCGGCGCTGCCTTTGTCCCTTCCCGAGGCACAGCCCGGACTCTGCTGGGGCTCTGGGGGGGGCGGCCCTCAGGCTCCTCCGGCGCGGCCTCTCCGGGACGGGGTTTTTCCCCTCCCGGGACAGCGGGGCACTGACGGAGCCTGCAGTTCGCAGCAGCCAGCACACACTGCACGGAGAACTGAAGAAACAGCCCTGCATCCAGCGGCGAAGCGGGACGGTAACATTTTCCACCATGGTGATTCCAAAGGCAGAGAGAGAAAGAGAAAACCTCGTCATGTGAGACGGAGCCGAGATGGCCACGGGAGGAAAAAGGGCGGTGCCGCGGCGTCCCGCGGGCAGCTTAAAAGCCTCCTTGCCTTGCTGTGTATGNTGTTAATAAACTTTATCATAGCATATAAGTTGTGTGCCTGCTTTGCTGTCTCCTAATGGTTTATCTCACAGGAAAGAAATCAGGGAACAGTGCATAAATTGACCATAAAACCACTACACTAAAATTTGGTGTTTCCGCCCGGTTATGCAAACCAAACCCGCTACAGGTTTGGATTTCTTTTGTGGGTTTGAGGTTTTGTTTGTTTTATTTTTCTGTGGTGTTTTTTTTTTTTTTTTTTTTGTTTTTTTGTGTGTGTGTGTGTGTGTGTGTATTTAATTGTTTCATTCAGTAGTTCTTTTTTTGTTTAATAGATTCTTCTTAAAACAGTCTCAAAATGCAGTTTATTTGAATACCTCTTACTGGCCCAATTCCTCTTTTGCCAGATAGTGAATTCTCTTCAGAATCATTTATGCTTCACTTTGTGCTTCAAGTTAAACACACTTGACTTCTGCCTTGAAAAGATTCTAACTTTTCATACTAAATGCTGTCCTAAATAAAGATTCTGTGTGAATGCTCTGCAATGAGCTGCCAATCCCTAATGTCTGATTCTCCCAGCAATGCCTTGTCTGGTGGACAGATAAGAGTTTTTCAAATCAAAAAGGGACAGATTAGCAGAAGCACTAAAACCTCAGGGTAAGAAAAGAAAATATTCTTGAGGAAAAAGGAAAAAAAAAATAAATCCAAACAATCTATTTGAAAAACTGCTCAGAAACAGATATATTGCTTATGCAACATTTACACTCCCCTTGTCCTTGAAAAGCTTCACATGGACCTATAAATTGGCTCTGCTAAACAAAACAGCTGAAAATTAAATACAGGTTCTCTTTCCAATATTTAATAAAAGGAAATATGTGCTGCTATTAAGCTTTTTATAGCTGAATTTATTGGAGATGGAAGGTTGATATTCTAATTTGTCCATTATATCAGCACTGATGAACATACAAATATCTTCTCCTCACATATAGCATATTATAAGTGAATATGCAGGCACAACAGAGCATCTTGATAATGCTACTGCCAAAACGAGGGATTGAACAAAGACATTTTAGTTAAATGGCACTGAAACAGTCTCAAGCATTTGCTGAATGCCCCTGGTACTAAAGAGAAATTAGGAAGACACAAATGTTCTAAAAGAGTCCCCAAAGATAAAGGTAAATGAAGAACAGGACCTGGAAAGGACACAAAAAGCACAGCATGGAAGCTCCTGAGTTTGCCCACTGACACCAGTTAACAACCCAACAATGTCAGCTGCTCATTTGTAAATAAATATTTGATGGACATAATATCCACATATTCTCAGAGGCTTTTCCTCCCTTCCACATTTTTTCTTTATTCAGACTTCATTGTGCTGCTGGGACAAGGTTTTGGTGGTGGGGGGGCTGCAGTGGTGGCTTCTGTGAGAAACTGCCAGAATCTCCTTGCCCCGTGTCCAACAGAGCCAACCCCAGCTGCCTTCAAGAGGGACCCGGCCAGGGCCAAGCCCGTCAGTGACACTGGTGTCACCTCTGGGGTGACATGTAAGGAAGAGGGGGAAAAAAACCCACACAGCTCTTAGTGAAGAGCCAAAAGTATGGTCCTGTTAAGGGAAATAATCAGGGAGCATCATCTGTTAGAGATGCACATCCCACTGGTTTGCATGCATGTTTGCAGGGGAAGAACAAAATGAATTCATAACCCGTGTGAAAAGCCTTTGGAAGAGCTGTTACTGCAGTGGTGTTGAGTGTAGGACTGCATGATGGAAAGTCTCTGTCTTTATATATGTATGCAAACCTCTGAGTATTTGGCTTTAATTTTTGCTACTTGCACAATGGATAATCTGCATTTAAAATAAGAAATAAATAAATAAATAAATAAATAAATAAAATGAAACAAAACAAAACAAAACAAAACACAAAAAAAACCCCAAAATAAAATAAAATAAATAAAATAAAATAAAATAAAATAAAATAAAATAAAATAAAATAAAATAAAATAAATAATCAAATAAACTTACACACAGGACAATTGCCAATGTTTAATTGTGCTCCCTGACACGCTCTTGGAACAGAGCTTGGCAATTTTCCCCTTCAGTGCCTCTGTGGGCCCTTTGCCATGTATTGATTGCTGGCAGGGTTTAGTGCTCAAAGCGATGCTCTCTGATCGAACCCTGGCGTGAGGAGACCCACGGGGAAAACAACCCCCGAGCCCAGGGTGGGGATGGAAATCCCTGCGTGCTGAGAGTCCCTGGAACATGGCCCAGCAGCACAGAAATGCAGTGATCCCAAAGCTCTGGTCATGCCCAGACATCCTCGTTCTTCAGGCAGGAGGTTCCTGAGCCTGCGAACACAGAATTTCTCCTGCAGTTCTTCCTGAGGGTTTCATGCCCCTCTCTTCCGAGTGACAGAACTCTGCAGTCCATCTGCAAGGCTGAAAGGCTCGTTGGGGCTGGATTGAAGGGAACTAATTAGCTTTCCATGTCCTGACATCCTCTGCCTCCTCTACACTGCCTTAGCCTTTAGTCCCAAATAATCTTCCCTTAGTGGTGCATCTGAGTGCGTTTCAGGGACAGCTCAGTTTGCTTTATCCTGCATACAAGTCTAAATTCAAATTATATCTCAAGCACAAATAATTGAGGCACTTGGTTTTTTTTTTTTTTTGCAGTGAGGTCGTCTTCCTCAGCCATAACAATTCAAGATACTGCAACTGCTAATTAAAATAAAAATATCATTTACATATCCAACAAAAAAATATCATGTCAGAAAAATTTTGGCACAGGCCCTTTGTTCACATCTGTGATGACAGTACAATCCTCCCTGGCACTCCTCTTAAATATAATAAATATTTTTCTACATGAAATTTTTGATATTCCATTATGGCTCAATAAAAGTTTTAGTACAATTCTATCTCTTTGTTATAGCATCCCCTGAAAAAATAATAATAATAAAAAAAAAGAAAGAAGTCCAGAAACAGTCATGGCTGTAATAGCTCAGTCAGATGTACTTAATGGTTTTTTTTGTAAAATACAAGCAAGTTTCTATCATTTTATTATCCACAGAATGATAAATGGAAGTGATACATGCACAGAGGTCAGGTAAATTATTTTAACATGGCTAAAAATCATGTGTTTAAAGAGACAGCATCTCTCTTAACATCTTTCTCTTGATCTGATGATATTTTACAAACCTATGCCTTGTGTTAACCTGCCTCATACTACAAACTGGAAAACAGGGAATTTGGGTCCCAAAGATCTCAGGGTTTTGTCTCTAATCTCTGACAACAAAAAACACAACCAAACAACCAAAAAAAACCACCCCAAAACAACACTCCAACAGGTTTAAAAGTAAGAAATTGCCGTGTTTCTATTGCTAATGTAAATGTATGTCAACCCTATTGTTCATAAAAGTTTACTGAATTGCTTTAAAAATGCTTTTACACAAGATTTTATTGTTCTCCCTAAATTTTCTGTGAAAGAAAGCAGCAATTCAGTGATGCAGGCAGGTATTGCTACAATTCATCCAAAGCCAATGTCTTCACGAGAAGTTGTTTGAAACATGCAAGAAACTTTTTAAAAGGAATTCCTAGAAGATATTAAGAAACTTTTGGACTTGGGTTTTACATATAAGTCATGTTTCGTTTCTTCAAATATTCATGAGTATTTAATGAATAGTCAGCTCTATAGAAAGAAAGTCTCAAGTCCAAAGCAAGAAAAGGTGGTGTGTATATATATTTTTACCCACTGTTTCTCTCTCCTTCTACTGCAGATCAAGAATTTCCTTTTACTGACTTAAAGGCTGAACAAACATCATACTCAATATAAGGTAATTTGCTAAGAATTTTCATTTTTGGGTGGTTTTTTTTGAAGGATTTATGTCAGGTGTGTTCAAGCAATATTTGTAAAGCCCACTGCTGAAATGAGGGCAGGAACAAGGGATCAGCCTGTGCCTGTTACAGGAGATGAAGGATTTGAACAGACAGCAGCAACAAGCAGTATTTGCTTTTGGTTTTGTATGGAGCCTGAAAGATTTATCATCTGCTGTAGATTGAAACTGAAACAGAACACTGAAGTTATACAGGGTGTTTGTGGCTTTGTTTATTTGGTTTAACTCTCAGTACCCTGCATTTAGTAAAGTCCTCTCCAGAAGTATTTCCTTACCTTTTATTTAAGGACAATGAAAACTCTAAGCATCTAAGCACACTTGTCAGTACATTAAATAAAAAGAAAAATCATTCCAGAATCAAATCAGTCCCGTATTTTCCCCTCTCTACCGGGTGCATGTGAAACTCTACTCAATAAAATGTAGCAGAAATCAAATTCATCTTTTCTTCTCTTATATAAAGCAGCAGGCCCATCCCTCTCAGACTGCAGGGACACAGGACAGCCCTGAGCTCAGCACCCCCCCAAAAACACCTCCATGTCTCCAGAGCCCACCCTGGGGAGGGAACTGCAGTGACAAAGGGTCCTGACAAAGTGGGGCTGCAACAACTCTTGGGAAATGATGGAAACAGAGCCTTTCTCCCGAGTGGAGAAAATCCATCTCTGCCTATCCAGGAGCAGCATTTGAAGAACAGGAGGCTTGGACACACGAAGGGCAAAGCAAGCTCTGCAGAGATGGCATTAATCAACAGGAAAGACCAGAGTGCAGCTAAGAAATAAAGTGATGTGCTGCATCCTACAGAGAGAATATTTCTCCTGTTTTTCCTCTGCCACAGAGAGCACAGGATCCACCACGCCTCCAGAACGTGCCGGAGCCATCTCAGCTTCCATTTCTTCCACTCCAAATTCTCAGCAACAGCTCACTCTCTCCCAATATGTCAAAAAGGTCTTTGAGATTAAATATATCACCAAAAGCGGGGTGTAAGAGCTGGCCAGTCCTTCACGTGGAGGCTGTGATTTATGTGCTGTGTCACACTCTCTGTGTGCCCTCACAGTGTGGAACTCTGCACAAGGGTCTATTTGTGCCTCCAACACGATCTGTTGGCAGGTCAGACTGTCTGTCAGCTTCCCACCAATGAGCTGGGTTAAAAATGTACTCTAAAAGTCACTCAGATATTTATAATCTTTAAAAAGTGATCTCACACCTTCTGTTTTGACATCGCTGGAGGAATACAGGATTATGTGTTTGAAACCACAAGGTATCTTAACTGTTTCAAAATCTAGTGAACTCTAGAGAAGGTCTTAAACTGAACTCTTCTGAGGAACAATTAGCCACCAGACAAATCTTTTATATCTCTCACTGGAGAAAAGTTGATGGCCAGAAGTCAGCCCCTGAAAATTAACAGTAGCAGACTTCTTCACTCCAAATGGAGGAGAAAAACAACATGTGGCTGCACCATCATGTGCCTTGTCAAAGACATCTACACGTTCTCCTTTAAGTGCTAGAAAGCAGTACCTTTGGTAGGGTTGTGCTTCTTTGGCTGGACCAAATCCTAGCATTCCATCTGTGGTGACAAAAGAACCCCAGGGGTAGTTTTATTGCTTATTATTTAGCAAAAACGATATGAAAATATTGATAGGAAATAGTTTCAGAGACAAGTTAATTGATCTTATTTTTAGTGACTCGTGTAAAGCATCAGCACAGAAGCAGCCATTTGGCAAAAGTATCAGCAGCTGAATAATGTTCTTAGAGACAACTACTAACACTCTTCCAAATTCTCTGCTTTAAAATCACATCACTGATGAAATACTTACAGTAGAAACAGGAGGAAAGCAAATTGCTTTGCAAAACAACAGCCATGCCAAAAAAAACCTCTTGAAAACCCCATTCATTATTAATTTGAACAGATCATTAAAGAAATGATTCCTTTATTTGCTTGCGTTTTCATCAGTCAGGAAAAATAAAGTATGTTAATGCCTTTCATTTGTTGTACTGACAGTTAAAAACTGTGTAAAAATTACAACGTTGGAGTTATTTGGCTTTCTAGATGTCTTATTTCCAGAAGTGCAAAGTGGACAGATACTGCTTATTGGAAGCCAGGCTGTTGGTTTAACACGTGTCTTTCTGCATCGCCTTTTTTTTTCTCTTCAGCCTAATGGTGTAAGCAAAATTATCACTAAATTAAATTATTAAATTTACTTTTTTTTTTTTTTTTTTCAGTTTGAAGGCATTTCCCCTTGTCCTGGCCCTGCAGTCCCTGAGGAATTGTCCCTCTCTGGGTTCCCTGCAGCCCCTGGCAGGTGCTGTGAGCTCTCCACACAACCTTCTCCTCTGCAGGCTGAGCAGCCCCAGCTCTCCCAGCCTGGCTGCACAGGGGAGGGGCTCCACTCATTTATCAACTTCATGGCCACATCTGGATTTCCTCCAACAGTTCCATGTCCTTTCTGTGTTGGGAGCACCAGAGCTGTGCTTTCCACATAAGAATTAATGGGGTCAGTGATACAATTTCTAATACTGCCTTAAAAACCAAATGGTTCTGTGTCAGACCTTGTTTCACAGCTTTCACCATGAAGTCACATCCCACACCACAATGCTCCTATTCAAGCCTTTCTAAATTAATAATGAGTAATAAAGTACATAATAAAATAATTCCTTTTCAGAATATCTTTAAAATCCATGTCCTGGATCAGTTGGGTTTGTTTCCAATAAGTAATTCAGAGAGGTGGGAACAATGGTGATCTAAGTTTAACTTCCCAGTGCATTACCAAGGCTTTCAACATGTTTTTGAAGCACTTTCACAGTGCATGATAAATCAATAACACAAAAAAGCAGATGTCTAATGTATGCTTTTCACATAAGCCAGATAGAAATGGGTCACACTGTGTCAGATGGAGCACAGCTGCTTGTCAGCCAGGTTGGCCACGAGATAATGGGTGTTGATTGACAATATCAGCTATCAAAGGTTACACCAGGCGTTCCAGAGAAATTCAGAGTGGGTATTTTAGGGATAAGATGTTCCTCCTAAGAATTAATTCCTTTTTAACTGATTACTACTGAAAGCTGCTGTTTTAGCTTTGTAATGTAAAGAGATTTACAGATCAGGAGCAGCCCTGGGAGAGAATTTGAGGGAGCTGATGGGTGAGAAATGGATATGCCCCATCCCAAAAACTACCCCCTGCCCTGGGCTGAGCCCCAGCGTGGGCAGCAGGGGAGGGGGGATTCTGCCCCTCTGCCCCCTCAGCTGAGCCCCCACCTGCAGAGCTGCCCCAGCCCTGGGGCCAGCACAGCAAGGAGCTGGAGCTGCTGCAGAGAGCCCAGAGGAGGCAGCAGCATGATCAGAGGCACGGAGCAGCTCTGCTGGCAGGAAAGGCTGCCAGAGCTGGGATTGTTCAGCCTGCACAGGAGAAGCTTTGGGCTGAGCTCAGGGTGGCCTTGCAGGGCCTGAAGGAGCTGCAGGAAAGCTGCAGAGAGACAATTGCCAAGGGCTGCAGGGCCAGGACAATGGGAATGGCTTCCCAGGGCCAGAGGGCAGGGCTGGATGGGATCTTGGGCAGGAATTGTTCCCTGGCAGGGTGGGCAGGCCCTGGCACAGGGTGCCCAGAGCAGCTGGGGCTGCCCCTGGATCCCTGGCAGTGCCCAAGGCCAGGCTGGACATTGGGGCTGGGAGCAGCCTGGGACAGTGGGAGGTGTCCCTGCCCATGGCAGGGGTGGCACTGGGTGGGCTTTAAGGTCCCTTCCAACCCAACCATTCTGTGATTTTAGGATTTATGTAAAAATAAATATATGTGGCTCTTCCAGCTCATGGAACATCAAATAGTAACTCTATTGATTTTTAACAAAACCTGCTGGATTAGACCTGTACTATTGTTTCATGAGACCTGGATTTTGCTAATCAGTGATCAACCTTATTAAATAGAATGACTGTTCCAAGGAAAATAATATCCATATTGGTTTGGTAAGAAATATAAATATTGATATATTAACAGCACAAAGATACAAAATTAGTTATGTTGTATAGATATAGTGTATTCTGCTCTGGCACACCTTTCCATCAACTTAAACATGAGAAGAGGTGAATTCCAGAGCAAACCAAGGCTTCTCTCCCCTCCAGACTTCACCACTGTCATTGCTGTTCATTATCACTGAAGTTCAGTGCCTAAGACTGTACTACCTGACCCATCCCTGAGATACATTCCCATGCAATTTGGGATTGACTCAGTTTTGATGCCTTCTGCCAGCAAAATTTCTCAGGTAAAAATGCTCAGAAATCTTGCTTGTTCCTTTGTTTTAAATTTCCCATTCTGCTGAATTCATTGATAACAATACAAAACAAGATAGAATATGATCTCCAGACTCATGCTTGATTCCTGCCCTCTTGGCTTTCATCACTGCCTCTCCTGACCTCCCTTTTCCCACTTCATCAGCAGGAATCAGCTCATCCAAGGCAAACCCTGAGATGTTCCTGCCCCCCACTCTGCCTCCTCTCTCCTTGGCTGTGCACAGCCCCTGTCCACCCAGTGGGGACAGACCACTGATCGGCGCCTTCACACCTCTCTGCACTTGCTTCCAACTCACCCTTCCTGATCTGGGCCTTCCTCCAGCTCCCCTGAAATGCAATAGGAGGATTCTGCAAAGCTCTGCATCTCCAGTGTGGTCTTTTCTTTAATACCTACCTGTCTTAGGATGCTTAAGACAGCAGACTTGTGCTGAGAAGAATAAAAATTCAAGTGGGAGTCTGAGAAGTGGCAACAGTTCAAATGAAAGCCACCTAAAGCTTCTCATCATGGAATGAATACGTTTAATTTTATCCACTAGGATTTTAAAAACTGGATGTTACCAACAAAGCTTTGGGCTCTGCCTTAAAGGTAATTTTGGGGTTGTTGAACAAATGTGTTTTGCTGGTCCCATGAAATGCCAGTTAAACTTGGCACTTTTAAACTAAAGAGAGTCATGATTTCCCATCTGTGATTTCAATTATAAAACTTGATTTTGGCAACCTGTCAGAACCCTGGAGCTCTCCCAAGCCCTGCTCACAGCCCACACACGGCCACGTCAGGCTCTGCCCACAGCTCAGTGAGGCCAAAGGCCACTGGGATCGAGGAGCTGTGGGAGCAAAGCCCCAGCCTGGAACACAGCACATGGAACACCAGGACTTAGAAACTCTGGCCATCAACCCTTTGTTTATTTAATTCCAATTGTTTCCATTAGAACTTTCCTTGTCCAAATCCTGCCAATCAGGCCCTCTCCCAGATTCTCCTAGAAGAGATCTCTTTGGAAATCACATTTCTGTTTTAATTTCTTTTTTTCCTGACCAGTCTGACTTGGAAGAACACGTTAGTCTCACAACACGTTTTATGGCTGAACATTTCCTTGTCATTTGAGAGTAATTTAACTCTCATTTAACTGCATTCTGCTTTCTGTAATGTGATTTGGCTTGGTACAGTACATAGAAAATGTCTTCATTTCATAGAACCAATTGCAGTGAAATAAAAGGAGCACAGAAAACAGGCTATAGAAAATAATTTAAGACTATTCTTGCCTTGTCTATACTACCCTTCATCTTTTAGTAAACGAAATTTGTGCTGTTAATTTGTGTTAGCAAAGTCAGTGCTCAACAACCAATAACATACTGGCATCCAATTTTTGTTTCCCAGTCTGTTTATTGTAATCCAGCTCAATACAGAGCTATAAAACAACCATGGAGACATATAATCAAATCTATCACCAGAATATTCTGTTCATTGGGCAATACACGTTTGAAGCCAAATCCTTTTTCCACTAGAAAAAGAGCTTGGTTTCAGAAAATAAGGACAACATTTCCTAAAAATTATCATGAGATCTCAAACTGGAATATCATGCCATCATCAATAACACAAAAAAAAAAAAAAAAATTAGACTTCACTTTAAGGTTAATCAAAAAGCAAATGTTTCCCTTGAAATATGATTCACACCTGTGCCTGCATTGAAGTGGTGCTGGCTGAAGAGCACTTTGTTTAATCTCTTTGTTTCAGTAGTTGCTTGATTTTATTTTGGAAATGTCAGGCTCAATTATGCCATTTGATTGATTAAGGAGTTAATTTGACAGGGCAGATTATCAGTTGTTATGATGCAGTGTTTTCACCTAAACACAGAGCCTACAGTTACACAAACATAATCCACCACCACGGTCACGGTGAACACCAAACCTGGGTCTACCAAAGTCATGAATAAAAATTTCTACAGGCTTTTCTATTCCTTCTTCTATGGGCAGAAGAATTACATCCCAAAAAGGTGCTTTTGCAGCACAAATTCTCCATCAACAACTCTTCTCTCCTCCCTACTCTCTCTAAGCCATTATACCAAAAAAAAAAAAAAAAGAGAGATGAACAGGGAAACTGCTGCTCCTCACCTGAGATTTTGACTCTTTCTAAGAACAAGTAAACAAACCTTTTCACTTTTCTTCCTCTGCATTAAGCAAAACACCACTTGCAATAAAAAGAAAGAAAACTTCAACCAATGCAAAAATAAAAGGAACACATGCTCATTTCCCTTATTCTGAATTTAAAAGCAAACCCACAAAGCAAGCCCAGAGCAGTGACTTCAGGGATTTGTGTGAGGGTGAACTTTTCTCTGGGTCACCCAACAAGGACAAAAGCACTTAGAGAATGAAAGTCACATACATGTTTCACTTGATCCTGGAACAATCTGATACAATGGTGTGTGTAAGGGGAGTGATTATAATACCAGCACTGCTGAGCTGCTGGAGTGGATAATGGACCGGCTCAGTTATTAAAGACAAGTGCTTATAAAATAATTCACTTCAGAGCAGAGGGAAAACACTAACAGCATGCTCTAAAGATCAATACCAGGCTGCTTTTGTATGATTTATTTAATCAGTGACCCCAGAGAAACAAGAAGCAAGGAGGAAGGAAATCTGCTGATTGTGGGAAACAGAGGTCAGGCAGCGGGGAGGGTGGAGAAGGGAGAGTGGGGATGTGGAGAGAGATCAGCACAAATGGCTGGGGGAGAAGGGTAAGGAAAGGGACAGATACCAGTCCTGGGGATCCACAACAAGGAATGGACAATTCATAAAACTCTGACTTCAATCATTTCATGCAGAGTTTGAAGTGACACTTCCATTTTGCAGTTTTGTGGCTGTTGTAGCTTCTTACTGTAGTTTGGACTGTATCAAAGAGAAACTGACCAAAGACATTGAGGAGAAGGGCACATGGTCTTCCAGCACTTATGGGAGAAAAAAAAAATGCAAAAAACAAAGTGCAGCAAGAAATTTGGGGTTGTTTCTTTTAAAATACCAATAGATTTTCCGCTACTGAAGCAGTAGAGAAGGTTTCCGGCAGTGCTGTTGTCAGTGCAGCACCAGAGCACACAGCCTGAGGAGATCACATGCATCCTTTGGTACAGAATATGTGCAAACACCTGTCAGGAGTGTGTTAATATAGCTGACCCTGCTTAAGGAATAAATCTGCTGAATTATGTCATGAAGTTCCTTTGACTCCTTATGATTTTATTTTGCTGGTAGAGAAGCAACCCAAGACTCTTGACATAGAGCTCAACTGCAGTAAAAGCATTAAAGTGTGAAAAAGCATGACTGCAAAATTTTATGTAAATAAAAACCCAGATATAAACCAAAGGATGTGATATTGCTACTCAGACTGCAGGGTTCTATTAAGAATTTTGAAGACTATTATAAAAAGGCATCAAATATTTAGAAAAAGTGAAGCAAGGCCATGCAGAATTCAACAGCTCTAATTCAATGACACCTCTGTTTAGAAAACAGTACATAAAAATTATGTGAAATTCTTCAGGGAAAAGAAAATTGTGTGTCACAAAGAATTTCATGCTAATATCTAATCTGGAAAAGCAGAGACACTGGCTTGCACTAAACTAACTCACAAAAAGCTGGACAACAAGAACATCTGAACAAAAGTTCTTTTATCACAGAAAGGACCTTCAGGACATCCTTTATTGATAAGCGGAAAAAAGCCCCATGGAATTCTCCAGTGAACCTATTTTCCTCTTAAAAATCTAAGGAGAAGATTTTGTGCATGTTAATGACAACATAATTTATGAACTCACATATATTTAATATTTACTTAGGTGAGTAAATACGTTATTAGGATTAGCCTTTGCTGTTGTAGCAGAATCTTTTCCCCACTTACGTCTAGGTATTTCTTTGTGTTTTGCTAGTTTGTTTGATTTTCTTTTTTTTTCCTAGAAAGGAATTTACTTCCCCAAAAACATGCAAAGAATTTAGGAAGGAGCCCATGTGAAGATGTGGGTGCATAGGTGGGCATATTTGGGTACATCAGCTGCTTACAATGTCTTCATTGCCACTTGTAGAGTGCTTCTGTTTGAAATTGATCTAAACAGGAGCTTATGGGTCTCTCTCAACAGGAAAGGTCTCTAAATATATAAACAACTCATCTAGTTCATTATATTCTACTAGAGCAACACATTTGTCACTTTTCAGTAGAAGAAAAAAAAAAAGGTATTTCAGGCAATGCCACAGAAATCTTCTCTGGGGGCTGACATTTCAAATCTTGCTGTAACATAGCAAGCAGAACAGTCCTTTCTAGACCCAGAGTAAGGGCTGGAATTATTTCTTCTTGTGGAGGAACAGCAAGACTTTTCCTTCTCATACACTGAGATAACATGTTCTAGAAATCTTTTGGTTTTATTGGACAATGTAGTCCCAAATAAGCTGAAGGAATATTTGCCTTGCAGTAACCATAGTTAGAAGTGTCCCAGCTGTCTTCTCTGGGTCCTGGTTTCTGGTGTAGCAACAATTCAGGGTTCCTTAGGTTTCCATATAAGACTAAGACTGATCCTTTCTTCTTCACCAAGACCCAGGCAGAAATATAAGGCAGAACTGGAAGAATAAATAAAACCCTGTTGAACTAAGAACAGGTTTTGGATCATACTAACTTCACCATTCTTCTCTTCCTGACAAAATGAATGATCTCAAAAGCATTAGCTTAATATGTGAACCTGATATAAAGACTTTCTTGTCCAACAGAAATCCATAACTCATAAAAGCTACTTTTTACACCCATCACACATCATTTTTCCCATTGCTTTTAATTTCATTCACCAGAGACAGAGGTTCAGATCAAAACCCACTGAATTTCTTGTTCCTACCCACAAAACTAAACAGAAAATCCCTTGTTTTCCAATCTCATTGTATTTAGCAACTCATTAAAACCTTTCTTCCCCTTTAGCAGAATTTTAGCTCATCACCTCACTGTGCTCCGCTGAGTAGCTATAAATAAACCCTCTCTTTTATGTAGAAATGTCTCCTCAAAGTAAAGTCAAGGGCCCAATTCATTACAAATATTTTGCCAAGGTCTGAAGGCAGTTTACACTTTTAATTTGCAGAGTCTCCAAAGTGTTAATTGTATTCTTAATTCATACAGGAATATTTACAAGCAGGTCACACACTTTGTTGAGTGTGCTGGGTTTAATGCCATTATGAAAGTATGTTCTGAGAAGGACAAGAGTTGAGAATATATTCCATCCTGGCAGGTGAAAACAAAATCTGATAGGCCCAGTAATCAGTTTTTATCTTTACTTTGAAAGAATATATTAGAAACAAAAAGGAAGGTGCTGAGAAAGGAAAGAATGTAATTTTGGCACTGATGAATGCACAAAAGGGCAAAGCAAAACACATGGACCTTTATCACTGTATTATTCTTATGTCATTAAAATTATTATAAAAGCACAACCTTGGTGGTTTCCACCATTCCCTGGAGCACAGAACACAGGTTATGCTCAGAAAATAAAGCCACCAGGATTTCACAACAGCAGAGCCTGGCATCAAGTCATATCTCTCTGCTCAACTGAAAGCACTCATTACATCTCAGTGTAAAGAAAAGGACAAAGAGGATGCAGCAGGTTTGAAATCTGAAAGTTCAATTTTTTCTTATTTTGAAAAAAACACAGTGTAGTATAAAAAGTGTCCCAGAGAAATACCAAGTAGATGTAACAGGGTCCAACAGCGGTCCTACTAATGGTGGAATAAAAATATCTACTCTAATAATCTAAAAGAATTCTGTGTGAATGGCTGGAGCTGGGCCAGGGTGGGGTTAGATTGGAGAGCAGGGAAAGGTTCTGCTTTCCCCAGAGGGTGCTGGCACTGCCCAGGCTCCCCAGGGAATGGTCCCGGCCCCGAGGCTGCCAGAGCTCCAGGAGCGTTTGGGCAGCGCTGCCAGGGATGCCCAGGGTGGGGCTGGTGGGTGGCTGGGCAGGGACAGGGGCTGGGCTGGATGATCCTTGGGGGTTCCTTCCAGCTCTGGATGGTCTACGACCCCACAATTTTCTCACTCAGAAAATACACAGCACATCTTTCAATAGACTACAACAACTATATTATTTTATCAATTGTTGCTACACTAGATGGTAGTTTTATGGAAATATGGATGAGTTTTGTAATACATTCTTATTCTCATGATCATTTCTGTAGAAATTAATTTACATTGTATTTTTTCTCATGGTAAAGTTCATTGCACAGCACTAAAAATCAGATCAGGCAACATGTGCTGCATATATGCTGAGAAAGGTAAGAGCAAGTTGCATTATATTGACATTTTTAGTATTATGAGATTTCATTTGTCATTTCCATTTACTTTGTTTATAGAGTCAGTATCTTCTAACAGTATGGATAGTCATTAAAAAACAAGGAATATTGGAATGAAAAACTTTGTGTATGAGTCTCATTTCATGTACTGTAGAGGAAGTGTAAATTCAGGGTCCTTTTCAAACAAGAAGTGAAAAAGAGACTACCCTTACAACTAATCCTACATGTCCTCAGTCTCCTACTCCCCAAATTACTTCTACTTAATATAGAACAATATACTTGTTTTGTTTGTAAATCATAAAACATGTATTTCCATACTTTCAGTCAAAACCTAGCCCAATCAATTAAAATTAACTGGGATTTTGAAAAGTCTAAATAATATTTTTGAAGTTCACAATCATTTGCTTTGCAGCAAGGCAAAAGTCTAACCAAAACTTTTTTTATTGAGCTTCATAAACAAGGCTCTTCTTTTTATTGTCTGCTTCCAGGGAATTCCTGAATACTTGTCAAGAGAAAGAAAAATAAATTTGAAATTCTGTTAAGCATTAAAAGTACAGTTCATTTAAAATCAATTTTTCTCCATACTTATAAATATTGGCAGGGTTGGCTTGCCCCAAGGAGCAGGAAATTATAAGAAACAAAACTTAAAACTTTTGTCATGCAATGAATCCACTTGATCATAGTGACACTAAAGACTTACAACCTTTTGAAACAGAAAATATTGTTCCGTCCAACACTCCATCCCGAGGCAAGGCACATATTGTGCTTCCAGAATATTGATGTACACAGCTGTACAATATGAGCAATAACCACACTGTTCCAATGAAAGGTGAATATAAACTCTTCTCATTTGCTAAATTCAAGTTATGCCAACAAAATTCTTGTCATAACACTGTATTATGACACATACATTCACCTTTTTACAGATCTGAAGGCACAGGAATATTTTTAATCATGTTGTTTGATTTCTGTGGTTTGCTCTGTGGTGCTGCTTATTGACCGATCCACAGCACATGTTCAGATACCCATCAGGTCAGGAAACCTAAGACAGCTAATGAATCATTAAAAGCTTTGTATGACAAAACCAGGGAAAAGGAACCCTCATCAGAATCCATGTGAGTCATGGAAATTTTACTCAGAACTGGCATTTCCAATGAAAATACACAATTACTTTGTGTTACAAACTTTGTGCTCCTCCTGTGCTCAGAAAGTGCTCAGAGGTACAGGCAGTGCAAGCTCAGCTTCTAGTTTGCCAAACCCATCCTTACACAATTGAGGGATTCTTATATTAAAATTACAGAATCACAGCATGGTTTGGGTTGGAAAGGACCTTAAAACTCATCTTAGACAATCTCCTGCCATGGGCAGGGACACCTCCCACTGTCCCAGGCTGCTCCCAGCCCCAATGTCCAGCCTGGCCTTGGGCACTGCCAGAGATCCAGGGACAGCCCCAGCTGCTCTGGGCACCCTGTGCCAGGGCCTGCCCACCCTGCCAGGGAACAATTTCTGTCTATGCGACCTAAATTTCCCCTTATCCAATTTGAGGATTGAATGTATCAAATCAATATTTCAAGTATTCCATTCTAATCCCTTCTAAACGATGCAAAGTCTTCCTTACAGTGGGCCTGTGGGCCTCCTCTTATTCTCCAAGATCTTCTGCAGCTTTTCGAAGAGGATTGCCTTATGTGGGATTCCTCCTTCCCTAAAACCTGGCCACTTGCACTCTGCCCCCAGGGATCCCTGCTCCCCTCCCTCCCATCAGCGCTTCCCAGTTCAGGTGTGTCTTGTCACAGATATGGAGGAAATGTTAAACAATTACACTTCCTCTTAGATTAGTCCAAGGAAAGTGAAGTCTGGTTAATTTTCCATATTTGCTTTATATGCCACTCAAGTGAGATTCAGAATCAAAACTGCACTTTAGGGATTGAGCCAGCATACTTATAGAAATCTGCTGCAGCCCAAATCTAAATTCACGTTCGGACATGGCAATTGTCCTTGTGATGACAGCTGTTGGGGGTGAATATTAATTCTTAATCAGACTTATACAAATCTATTGTGATCATTAAACATATTTGATACTTTGTGGTCACAGAAAGAAAGAATTGTTTCCTAAACTTGGAGTACCAGGGGAGGGACAATCTGAGAAACACTTCCAACAAAAATATTTACCCTTTTAAACTCAGAGGGGAATGAATTGTTTATTTTTCAAAAATGTCATCCTCAAAGCCTCTGCTAATCCCCTAGCCAAAACAGCCCATTTTATTTATTATTTTTCTGCATTTCTTATTTATCTGTCCATAGAAAATAAGCTCTTCTTCACTTTGTCCAAATAAGAAGTCTCTTTTTCTACAAAGATTTTTGGAATGAAATGTTGAATATTTTAAATATAAGTATCAGTTTATGTCACATTTCATTGTAAGTTTATTTTATATGTATTTAATGGATTTAATTCCATGAACAGTATTCCATTTAATTCAGTTTCTCTTAATGGAAAGACGTACTGATAAAATGGAAGGTGAATTTCATAGAACATGGATCGCAAACACAATCAGTATTGGAGATCTCCATAAATTCACATAAATCAATTTTATTTTCTTAATCAGTTCTGGAGAATGTAGTCCTTCATATCAATAACTGTGTTTTCTTCAGAGGAAAAGTATTTCTGCAAGGATATTCATTATTTGCTTATGGCTTACTGTGATCGATTTCTTGTTCCTCATCTATAAAAAGCTCTGGTCATTACCAAGAACAGAACTTTTTTTTCTGTTCTGTTACAAATCAAGCAACAGTGAGAGTGAACAAAAAGTAGTTCAGAAAGTGATTCATGCATCCCCATACGTGGCAAGTAATCTATTTGCTGAAATACATAAACTCCTTGGCAAATACTTGATAAAACCCTACCCAGCTGATCAATCTGAGACTGGCACGCATAAGGGACAAGGCCAGGAACATCATCCAGAGCTGACGAGTCAAAGGCAGGATTTTTTTTTTTAATGTCAACCTCAATGGGCTTTTGATGAAGCCCTAAAAACTGAATGATAAACTTCGCACGCTGTGCTCAAAGGTGAACCTTAAAATTGAATGTCTGCCGTGCCAAGAACAACCCAGCAGCTCCCACTGCAAGCTTAATACATTGCAGATGAAAGAAATGTAAACTTGAAAGGGAGCTCTGAAGAATAATTACCAAAGTACCATCAATCGTATAAAATGCAAATGCATTCTGGTGATCAACAATAACTGCACTCCAGAAGATTTATACAACTCAAAATATCTAATTAACATCTCTGCAAACACCAGGCATTGTCAACAAAAGCACCAACTGCAGCTGCCCAAATTCCTTGGTAATCTCCAAAGACCTTGTGAAGTGGTGGTCACAGAAGCTACACAAACACACGAGATCTGAGTGGCAAACTGAGCTCACAAGTTCCACGTTTGATGTGATGGTGCACAGATATCTCCCCTTGCTGTCCTCATTTGTTCTCTTCAATGAATATAGATTAGCAATTAACCACTGCTCCACTGGAAGTTAAGATGTATTACAGGAATAAATTCAACGTGGATTATAGGATGTGAACTTCTTATTGATCAACTTGCAGAAAATGACCTTAAAACTGCTGCCAGGCTTATGTGATTGGAATTACTTGTTTTATAGTTGTTGTATCCAATTGTGTGAGATGCATCATTATAGATGTGCCAGTGCTGCTAGGAAGCAATTAGGATTAAAATTGTTCCAGTAATTCCACACATCCCCCGCTCCCCAACAGGCATTTCATTTTCTTCTGCTCCTCTGCATAGAGTACCTGAGAGAGGAAAATGGATGCAGCTTGTACAGCTCAGTTCTTCCAGCACAAAACTCATCATGCAATTGCAAATGAAATAAAGCACAGATGCATTTACTGGAGTTTGTATAGCTTGGGAATGAGAACCACATATTTCAATTAAATGTGGATATTCTGTAGAAAAATAATAAAATCAAAAGCTTTTCTTCGCTGTGGAAGAACCATGAAACCCCACACACCATGATGCCATTAGGAAAAGTGCAAACAATTCTGATTCCATAGTGCTGGATGGTGCTGAGCCACACTGAACCACAAAATGCCACCAAAGAAACTAAACTGCAACCCAGCACAAGAAAGGAATTACAAAAAATTATACCTGACTTCAAACTGTACCACACTGAACAGCTGGAAGCTGTAGCACACTGCTCTATCTCTGCAGAGTAAATTCCAGGGAAAGAAAGATAAAATTGTCAAAATAGTTCCTTGTCACTGACACAGCAGATACTAAACCCTTACTGCTAAGTAAACTTGAGCAGAGAGGGAGAATTACAAATCCAAATTATAAACCCCCAAGTGGCAGAAACATACACAAAAAAATTACAGTCCCAATCTAATAAATGTAGGGAATTATTTACAACAAAACATAATCACGTGGTTCACCTTTTGAACACTGGGCACTCTAAAAAGGACTAACCCCTAACCAAGGTCTGTGACAGAATGTTAGAGAACTACAAGCCCCAAAACAAATCCTTGACAAGGCAATCAGAGATTTTTAAAGAAATGAAGTTGCCTAAGTCAGAATGAAGCTTAAGTGTCAACAATCCTTTGATCCTTTCAAAGCTACACTGCAGCAAATATTGGCAGTCTGACATTTAGGAAAAGCCTTTCTGGTGCTGGTTTAGCATCATTTTCAGGAGCACCAGTAGAGCAAGCACAGCAAGGGAACAGCAGCAGGCAGAATATTCAGATGGACCAGAAAGAACACTATCAAACTCATACAGAGGGGAGAAAAGGTAAGGTCAGTGTACAGACAACTCACATGACTCCCAAAAAACAAGGAAAAGGCACAAATATTTCTGGTTTTAGTCATGGGAATGAGGAGTGGCCTGACTTCATGCAACAGGGAGTGGCTGCTATCTCACAGCGTGCTCACAGTGCTGCCCAGGGAAACCTGGCAAGCTCACAGCCAAAGCAAAGACCTGGTAGTCCAAACAACTAAAGGCAGGATTAAATTACACTGAGAAAACAACAAAATACAACATAATTTAGGGTCCAAGAGCTGTTATCAATTCATGTATCAAAAACTAAGAAATAGAAGAAGAATCTAAACAGAAAGCCCCAGCACTAAATGAAGTGGTGACTGCAGAGGGACAAATTCTGCTTTGTGTTTTTAAAAATTTTTCCTAATCTCAGCAGGTTTAGGGCTTGTACTACTCCATGTAGGACTTCAGTGATCCTTGTGGGTCCTTCACAACTCAGGATATTCTATGAATTCTATGATTTTTTACAGCAGTAGCTATCTCAATGAGTTTCCGTTTTTATTCAAAGTGCAGAATTTTGGAATTCCTTCTCAGCAGCATCTCAGCTCATCTACTGACCAGCTAATGTCCCTTTAGAGTGATCCCAGAAGTGGCTTCTTCCTTGAAGATCTTTAAAGACTTGGCTGCACGATCATGAACACTGTTATTTATGTTTATAGAGTATTGGATCTGTGACTGCACAGCTCTGAGTAAATGTCAGTCCCTGATCAATAGCAGCTCATCAGACCTAATCGTACCTCGAGGAAGGTCTGTTTAAAAATGTCATTATAAATCAGATAGGAACTGTTGAGATGATGAACCAGTCAGACAGAAATTCTTGACCACCACTGTCTATGGTACAATAACTGAATTCAGACAATTTTGCATAGAAAAAGGCTCAGATTCTGAGACACTGCTGATCAAAGCACCTGCAACTCTAGAACTGCTTGGAGTTTCTTCTAAATTATTCAAGTATCATAAATTAAACAGCTGGACCCTGCTCCAGCCTGCTCTGAGCTGGTTATCTGAAATGGCACCATATGGCTACTCGAGCATTCCAGGCATGGCACAGAGGTCAGATGCTCAAGGAGCCAGGGAATGCTGGTCTGAAACACTGAAATCATCTTGGCTGCTCACAAGTCTGCCTTTTGTCAAAGCAAGGTCACGCCAGCTCTCCCCAAACCTGAAGCCACCCTTCATTCTTTCACAAAGAGTGACATTTTCATAAGAATTTAAAAGTAAAAAGAGCAAAGCCACACGTTAATCAACGCTTCAGTAATATCAGAGAGCGAAGTTTATTCTTATGAATTTGATGTATTGGTTCAACAAACCTGAGATCTCTCAAATGACATTCAATTATTTTCACTCATAAAAATATTTCAACTAGGGCATTTGCTAAAATTTAGGATGAAAGTAGATGCTGAAATGCTGTAATATTTGTGGAGACAGAATATGAATTTTTCACTCAGTTCTAATAACAGAGTTTAAACAAATAAATGCATTAGGGGCAAAATCATCCCAGTTCAGGAAACTGGGGAGAATACTGAAGGATTTGTTTAAAATGACAACAAAATTCTATTTCTAACCAAAAGCACTGCACCTCAATTTCCTCTGACCATTTTCCTTTGTCAGGATGTTAGTCAACCATCTGCTGTTTATTTAAAACTAAAAGCATGGTATCGCCTCTGAGGCAGTCTTAAAATAAATCCCAAGTATTTCTTGTTATCAGTTTTTTCTCAGGTGAGTTATTTTTAAAGGATGAATTCCAGTAACTACTGGAAAATAATTTCTGCATGTCCAGGAGGTTAATTAGTTTGTTTCATTCAGCTATTAGGTGTCCCTTGGCTCCATATCCTGTGTTTTCTTCTCTAATTTTTGACACTATTTCAAGGAAACCCATGTTCATTTCTATCACTGTAATGAAGAGAAGTACAAACATAGTCACACACTGCCACTTCAGCACATCAAAATCAGACAGAATTTGAGTATGATATTACAGATTCTGGCCTTCTATGCCCTCAAGGAAACATCATTTGAATGGTGCCATTCCTGCTGACGGGTAGAGGTTTATTGCTGCAACAAAGAGCTTCCTTCTACCTCCAACAAAGAATCAAATGGACACCTCCCAGTGTTGGAATGTACCCCACCTTTACCTCAGAGCATCTTCCAGGGCCTAAAGGGGCTCCAAGAGAGCTGGAGTGGGACTTTGGACAAGGACTGCAAGGCCAGGACAATGGGAATGGCTTCCCAGGGCCAGAGGGCAGGGCTGGATGGGATCTTGGGCGGGAATTGTTCCCTGGCAGGGTGGGCAGGCCCTGGCACAGGGTGCCCAGAGCAGCTGGGGCTGCCCCTGGATCCCTGGCAGTGCCCAAGGCCAGGCTGGACATTGGGGCTGGGAGCAGCCTGGGACAATGGGAGGTGTCCCTGCCCAGGGCAGGGGTGGCACTGGATGGACTTTATTGTTCCTTCCAACCCAACCCACTCTGGGATTCGATTGATACCCCAGAGATGTTTCATTCCCAGCACCCAGCCAGGCTCCTGAACCAGCATCAGTCACGGGCCCTGCTGTGATCTGAACTCTGCATTCACAGATTTTCCCCAGCATTTCCTCTAATGCTGCAGGATTTGGGGTTGATATTGTCAGCTTTTAAAAAGGAAGTTCCCAGTTAATTTTTCTCTGAATTGGAAAGTTCTTATGCTGGATTTTTAAATTTAGCAATTTCTGATACACTGTACTTATTCATATTTAAATTTTAGTGATACCATCTCTTTGCCCCAACAGAACTGAGAGGCTTACTTAACTGTGTGGTTTGGGTCTCTGTGTTATGTTTTATTCAAAGCTTTAACAATTAAAAAAGCTCAGAAACACAATTAGCTGCTTGTTCCCGCTTTGCATTAACCTTCAACTTTAGGAAGCCTCCCACAAAATTCAGGATCATATCCTGATTCATATATTATACATGGAGGCATTTACCACATATTATCAACTTAAGAACTCTGAGCATTCTGCATTCTGGAAATGATGCAGTTGAGCAGATGCCTCCCTTATGGGAATGTATTATTTTAAAGATTGAAATACAAGCCTTTTAAAAAATTTGAACTTCCTCCATTCTAAAAGTTTGCGAAATCTGATGAACTCATGCATGGTTGATCACTCCAAGAAAAATGGTTCTTTCTCTTTCCTTAAGGTCAAGAAATATAAATTTAACCCAAAATTTCATAACTTTTACAACTAATTAATTACAATTCTAGCATAAATATTTCCATTTTAATTGAAGAGCAGCTAAAGTTAACTTAGAGAGCAAGAACAGAAGAAAATTCTAGATTTCCAGGCACCATGAATTACTCTTTGTTTAACTTCAGGAAACAAGTACAGAATGCTGCTCTGCCAGTGGTGCTTTCACAGAACAGGAAAATCAAAACTGCAATTATAGAAGCAGTATTCTTCATTTATGCTGGTGTATAAGGCAACAAATATCAACATGTCTGTGATGTGCAAGGGCTGTGGAATGAAAATAAATAAAACAGAGCACTTTGGCATTTCTTGCAGAGTGGGAATAGACCTAATCAGAATAATTTCTTCCTGATAATTTTTTTGCAAAATGTCTGCTTCTTGCTGTGTGTTTCTTAAGGGAAGATTAGAACCTTGCAGGAGCACAGAGTGGGCTAAAAGGAAGGAGGTGAGGCTATTTTATGATCTTTTCTTGTTGTCTGAGAGATGGATCTCTTATTATAGTGGGAGATGGGACATTGAAAGGAGCTTTTGAGTGCTGCCACAACAAAAATAATAGTTAAAAGTCAGATTTCAATAAGCCCTTCTGGACTGTTCCCTCAGCTTCTCCTCAGCTTCTTTAGGAGAAGGATAAGGATAAGGATATACAAATACTTGATCTGGCAGCCACGAGAAGAAGCAAACAAACAAAATAGTCATAGAATCATGGAATTATAGAAGGGACCCACCAGCCCAGCCCCTGTCCCTGTCCAGACACCCCAACAGTACCAGCCTGTGCATCCCTGGGAGTGCTGTCCAAATGTTCCTGGAGCTCTGGCAGCCTTGGACTTTCCTGAGTGAAGTTCAGCACCTCTAAACTGTGCTCAGCATCACCAGGAATGAAGCCTCTAAGCAGAGAATGTTTTATCTGAAAGTCTCAGCATCTGATTTTATTGGGCTTTAAGCTTCAGTAAGGCAAAATTTGCTCTACCAGAAGATATGTCCCAAGTGATATTCAAACAGCTTTTCATCTTTAATAGGCCTTTGTATTTTAATTTCATAATAAGATATCAGGGATATTTTTAAAACCTCTAAAGCATGATGCTACAAATTTCCAGGTGCTGTTGCACTTTTATAAAACATATTTGAGCTGTTCCTAAAACAAATCTGGGAAGAGAAAATGTTGCAAATCTCACTTTACCTCAGGATATTGAGCAACATCTGGACTAAAACTCCTTCACTAATCAGCAAGCACCTATGCTGCAGTAAGGGGATTACCACAGAAGGCCCTTCACTGTCATTCTTGAGCTGAAATGAGTTTAGAAGTTAATCTTTTATTGAATTCTCTTTAATGAGATTTCTGCTAAATGCTGCAGATTGCATTTCCTTTACCCAGCTTGAAGAAAGTTTGCTCTTATTCCATGCTCATTTAAATGTTTTGGGGAAGGATGAGCTGTTCTCCCCTCACCTAGAGGGAAAAATCTGTCCAGATTCCAATCTGTCCACGATGTGCACAGGGGCACTTTCCTTCCCACCAGTGCTCTCCTCTGAGACAGGCACTGGAATGGTTACCAGATGCCTGCAAGCAGATGCATTTGTTTTGAAACACAGCTGGGGCCAGCAAGGAGAGGATCCAAAGGAAAGGTGGATCACCCAGAGGTTCAAACCTTCCCCTGTCAGTTTGTGGGTTTTTTGGTTTGGTTTGGTTTTTTTTTTCCTTTTTTTTTTTTTTTAAACTAATATTTAAGTGATATCAATATTCACAAACTTGACTTTTCCACGGTAACGACCACAGGAAAGATTAGCAAGAGCTAATCTTCATGGAGATACATCTCCTTGTTCCTTGCTACATCTGTGTGGAACATGCTCTGGGTTCACCCCTTCCCTGCAGCTGCAGATCAGAATGGAAGAAAGTTGTGAGTGCTGGAGCAGGGAGGTGGCACCAGAGGAGCCCCTGGGGCCCCTCCAGCCTCACCCACCCTGGGGCTCTGTGACATTAATGCTGATTTTTATTCTAATTGCAGCAAAGCCTTATTGGGAATTTTTGAGTGCATAAGTATGTAAGAAACTTAGCCCAGGAAGAAGTCAAAGTAATGGCTGTAAAATCTGAATAGTTGATAGGATTGAGTTAAAGTGAGATGGAAAATATGGTACCCCCAGTGGCTGAAGTAAAACAAAAGCTGCTGCCTAAGGAGACATAGCACTAACATCTGGTTACATATTTAATTGAACACTTACTCTTTAAAAAGAATTTATCACTAAAACCTGTTTTTAAATTGCCAGCAGGGGTATTCTATAAATAAGATCATTAAAGAGAAATGTTACGAACTGGAGGCAGGAGGGCACTAAAAGAGCAAGTGCCAATGAAATAAAGGAAATGTGAAATGGCAGGAATTATGATTTTGTTGTTTGTTTGAGGGGTTTTTTTTTCTTGTTATGGAATGTTTCAGTATTACAGCACTGAGCCCACATGGCACAGAATAATCCATACTGCTCAGGGTTACTTCAGCAAATTACAATCACAAAATCTGTGCAGAGTGGATGTAAGTCGAGTTTTTTCCTTGAATATGTCTCCTACATTCCTATGTAGAGCAAAGCTAAGTGAAGCCTGTGTTCTCTAACAATTTTGATTAACTTGGCATATTCTATAGTTTGATATGTGTAACTCATGTTTGAGAATTACACAGTAGCACAGCCAGTCATACAGAGATATCTTCTTTCCCCTACTTAAAGTATCTGATGAAAAAGTATCATGAACATTAAAAATGGCTTAGATTTCACCCTCTCCCTTCCTAGGTTTGGCTGAGAGAAAATGTCTCAGTCTCTCTTTAGTTTCTGCATGACTTTATTAAAAATTCTCACATACATAAAAAATATCACCATAACCAGAAAAAAAAAAAAAAATCATCATTCTGTCATAGATTTTTGGAGAGCTTTACCAAAGGAAAATTTGTTCTCTACCAACAAATGTCCCTAAATGAATTAGAAGGACAAAATATTTTGGAGGTGACATTACCTGGAAATAATATCCATACAGAAATTCATATGGGAAATTTAGAAAGTGACTAAACTGATTTTCTGGAATGAACCCATGATCAACTCTGCTTTTTCAAATCTCAAGGAAAAGAAAAACAAACCAAATCTGTACAAGATGCATACAGGGAGGAAGATGAAATGAGTGAATCAGCTTGCCACATAATCAGAATGGAAGAACAAATACTACATAAAACATGCAGACCTTATAAAAACACGGGACAAATATATCACAGAACACTGGGGAATAAATCAGCCAAACTGCTGAACTACTGCAGAACCTCTTCAGCTCCCTCCCCGTTGTGCTCTGTGCTGTTTGAACAGCAATGGATGAGCAGCAGGGTGATCTGACTGGTGATCACACAGCTCACCACTGCTGGCAGCAGGGCAATGTTGGGTTCACATCTGTCTCCCTGGGAAAGTTATTTACAACCCAACTGGCCCAGGGAACAGGGAGAGCTTTAGTCCACAGCATTGCAAAAGAACATTTCAGTGACTGCATTCTCTGAAAAATTTCCCTTCACACCACTTGATCAACAATGACCAAAGAAATGCAGGACCAGTTCTTCCTTGGGGTTCACAGGCTAAGCTGGAATGAAACCAAAACCAACAAACAACCCACATTTTCAGGGAGCTGAAACACTACAGGTGTTAGAGATGTGTCATGGATGGGGGGTACTGAATAGGCTGATCATGATTATTTACCCTTAATCAAAGAATCCCAGAATGGTTTGGGTTTGAGGGACCTTAAAGCCCATCCAGTGCCACCCCTGCCATGGGCAGGGACACCTCCCAGTGTCCCAGGCTGCTCCCAGCCCCAATGTCCAGCCTGGCCTTGGGCACTGCCAGGGATCCAGGGGCAGCCCCAGCTGCTCTGGGCACCCTGTGCCAGGGCCTGCCCACCCTGCCAGGGAACAATTCCTGCCCAAGATCCCATCCAGCCCTGCCCTCTGGCCCTGGGAAGCCATTCCCATTGTCCTGGCCCTGCAGCCCTTATTAATAATGCAGGACCCAGTTTTCATTGAAATTTGAAGACTTTCAAAGTTCCCTCATTCCCACTGCTTCCTTGGGTGGTTGGCAAACACATTCCAGTATATTCTCCATAATTATCTCACAGGCTGCAACTGCAATGGTGTCTTAGTTCAAAATGTGGTTTAAATTAATAAGAGGCTACAGAAGACCATGATATTGCTGTTTTCAGATATCAATTTCAATATTGCAGAGCTGATGTGAATAAAATGATAAACATTAAGAAAATGATTCGAAAGGAGAAACAAAAGAGTATTAAAACTGAAGGATGGAAGTTAAGTAATGCTGTTAAAAAGTTTATCAGTATGTAAATGAAAGGAAAACAAAATAATCCCAGGTCTCAAGTAATGTTATTCACAAAGCTATGAATGAATTATAATAAGCTAATTTTATGCATCTTTTATTTTTTTGTATTACAAAGATTTGCAAAAAATTCAAATAATTCAGCAGCCAATATAGATAATATGTTTGTTAAAATATGAAACCCCTGGCTATTCATTTCCTAGGGACTTACAGAATACATTATCAGGCTGTATATTGTAAAACACACAAATAATTTCAGAATATAAAAAATATATCATGCAAACGTAACACACATCATCTGACCAACAAACAAGTCAAGTGCCAAGTAACTGTTTGGTAGTTCTGTGCTGAAATCAGCAGTCTGCTTTTAGTGAAGGAATAAGGTCCTAGATGGACTGAATTAATTGTGATTTGTTTCCTTTTTCACTACCTTGGAATGAAAGTCAGGGATCAATCCCACTGTTCCCCCTGTAGACTGAATCCCCGCACTCAGTGTTTTCTCCAGAGAATTTGTGATGGCAGGAAAAGGGATGAGCTGTTTTCCAGGAATATCCTCTGCCTCCCCCCAGACCTTCAGTGAGTGGTGCTTGTGACCAGAACAGAAACACCAATTCCACCCAAGAGTTTTGCCTCAAGTTTCTCCTGCTGGCTTCACAAAGCTCAAGAAGCTACAGCAGAAATACCCTAAAATTCAGCATAAAATCACACTGATATCAGAGTAGGATAACACCAGCTCATTGGGCTTCTATCACCACTCAGGTCAGAACACAAACAAGGGCATGGCTAATAATGCCAAATGGAACTGATCAATAGAACACAAACCAGGGTGTGACCAATAATGCCAAACTGAACTGATCAATGAGTTTTACCTTCTGCTGCCTCAAAGTCACTCAGACATGTTGTGCTGAGCTTTTCCCCAGGCATCAGACTCCTCAAGTTCCCAGATTTCTTTCATTGCCAAAGAAAACAGATTTTCTTCCTTATTACATTTGTTATTTATTTATTTATTTATGTATTGCATTCTAAATTTAAAATTTCCCCTGCATTTACTACAGATGACCAGGGATGGGGAACACTGCAGTCAATAAGAAAAGGGAAGTGCTATCAACATAACTTTATTGTTTGTTGGGAACAGCTCAAAAGTGACCTTAAGGATATTCCCTTACTACTGCTGCAGGCTACACTTAAAATCAAAATTTGGTCTGAGCTAATTAACACAAGCGAGTAAATGGCCCTGATCATTGGCTCCTGTAAATTACATTCTTGTACTGTGCTACAATAAGAAGTGTTCTTTCATTTTGGTTGTTAGGGAACATTTTATAACATATTGTAAATCACAGCTAGATTTTTTTTCCCTTGTATAGCTCTTGGCACTGATAAAGTTATCTTGAAAAATTATCAGCAAAATTTCCCCAAATGCTGATAGCAAAATGTTCCTAATTTTATAGAACCTTTGGCTTAGATGAATGTTGCTGGGAGCAACAATTAACTGGGAAGGAAAGTTTGGCAATCATCACATAAAACATGTGATGCAGATGTTGAATGATAGGAAAATTAGAAAATAAATCCACTCAATCCATGCAATGTGATTTACTGACTGAGGAAAGACATGCAAAACTCAGATTCCAAGGCCAGAAGAGGGAAAAAAACCCTCTTTTTGGGCAGCCTCCTCTCTCTTGAGGGTGTAAGTCAACTGCCTCTTGTGACAGGGAAGAGATTCCTGGTAGCCAACAGATGCCATCCTTCCAGCCAAAGTGCCTCCTGCTTGGCTGGACCTGCACTTTGCATGCAAATGAACTGCAGCTCCCATTCCCTACTTTCAGGAAAAAGGAAATTTTCTACACTTTTTCTTTTATTGGTTTATTAATGCTGGAGAATGGGACTTACACCCCTGTTCCCACTGAAAATGTTCCTCTCAGCGTATCAAGAACAAATTTATTTTTGCCTGTAGCAGGTGTTACTAAGAAACCTCAAACAACAAGTGTTTGAAATGCTATAAAAGTAATGATTTGGAAGTTTTATATAGTTTTCTGCATAAATGATATTAAAATATTTTCCTCCTGCACCTGCCTACTCTTTGCATTAGCATAATTATTCATATATTAACAAACACATCGGTGGCATTTGGTTAGATGAGCAGAAAAATAAAAGCTTTGTCCATCTGTAAAGCATCTGCCATGACAGGAAAACTCCTGTGTTTTTATTATTAAAAAAAAATAAAAAAATAGGTGAGTATTGTTTTGCTGTTTTTTCTTGGATCAGTAGGTCCTCAGTTTCATTTTCTTACTTAAGAGTCACCAGATGTTAAGATGATTTTTCCAATGACTGTTTCCTTTAAAAATGAGATTCCAGCCATGCCCACAGCAACCACCAGAGCCACCCCCAGGCTCCACTGCCTAGCACCATTCTGACCATTTCATGACCTTCACTGGGCAAGAGTTCCCTACTGGAAGTATATTTATCTCAGATGTGAACACAACAGGAAGACAGAATGTAATTTTTGCAGCTTTCGGACACGCGTAAACTTTGTGTTAAAGGGACAAAACACCCACTGCAGGAAGTAATAAATCACTTGGTTGTGCAGGAATTTTACCCAGGGCGATTCAAAGCTTTCCATATGGATATAAATTCAGATGTATGTTAAGATATTGTTCACACTGGCTTGAAGTGGCTTCTGCCTGTGCTGGACATGGTGTCAGTCATTGCTGGAAACTCTGACAGGAGACTCAGCTGCAGCAATGGCAGAAAAATGTGTCTCTCATAAAATCACAGGACCATAGAAGGATTTGGGTTGGGTGGGAGCTTTAAGCCCATCCCATTCAACCCCTGCCATGGGGAGGGACACCTTCCACTGTCCCAGGCTACTCCAAGCCCCAATGTCCAATCTGGCCTTGGGCACTGCCAGGGATCCAGGGGCAGCCACAGCTTCTCAGGGAGTCCATTCCAACACCTCAGTGTCACTGTTGCACTGCGGACAGGTAGAGAAACCTCACGAAGTCCAGGCTCAGGTATCAATGGCAGCAAAGCCTTTTAATGTTTTTTCCCGAGGTTTTTATATGTTAGTTCCCAAAAGTGTGTCAAATGGCATGAGGTAATTGGTCCTCTGGCCATCCACCCCTTGAGGAGATTGGCCAAATTCTGAGCCATCCATTCCCAAATATTTTCTAGTTAAAACTATAATCTGGCAAAACAATCACAGGTGCAAGTATTTACAAAAGGGTGACATTGTTTTAGATGGCTTGCATGGCAAAGACAGAGCCCTCACAAAATGCTTCAGAGAGCTGAAGAAATTCACTGCTGAAGCTTTTTCAGCATCCATACCCCAGCACATACCACCAGCAATTTCTTCCCTATGTCCAAACTAAACTTCCCTTCTTTCAATGTGAATCCATTCCCCCTTGTCCTGCCACTGCAGTTTCTGATTAATTGTCCCTCTCCTCTCTTCTGACATCATCTCAGTGCTGGATCATTTCCCATATTTCTGTTTGAATGGTATTTGAGCTTCATCACTTTCACAGGGGATTTTTTCAAAATCCATCAGAAAGTTCTGTCTAGGAAGGGAAATGAATGCTTAAAGTCATGTTACATAAAGAACAATCCCTCTGAGGCTGTGACATGAAGGTATTAATTGACTTGACTGATGGCTTTGTAATACTTAGACATCTTTTTGGATGGCAAAAAAGATTCACAATATGCAGCAAGAAATACTAAGGTATTTTGTGACAACAAAATTTGTAAGTGTATTTATATAATTTAAAGCATTTTAAAGGGAAATTTAGGATGTGGACATTTTAATCCCACTACGTTCAAGATTAAAAAACAGAGTTTTGCAAAAACATGTACTCCTCAGGCATTTTTTTATTGTTAGGTTTTGTGGGTTTTTTTTGTTTTTTCCTGGTATTACAGCCTGCTGTTTGGATTGTCAAAGATGTGTAAGTAGTTTTAAGAAATGTGTCAAGATGACACAAAATATTTTATAAGGCTTTACTTTTCCCACTTACAGCGTGTCTTCTTTGGCGAGCTTTCTTTGGCCTGACAATGAATTTTTATTTTCTAACTCCTTCATCACTCAGTCTTGTCACACAAAAATTTTAACAGGAGCAAAATCTACATATGATATGAGCAACAAATCCTGTGATCATTTTGGCTTTCAGGATGGATCAATCACCTCAGTAATCAGAGGTTCTAGTCAATAATGATGCAGAGACTGTTTTTCAGTTAGTTTGCCAATCACTTCAGCTTGATTTATAGAATGTACTTAAAACATAAAGTATTATACAAGCAGAATAATAAAAACATGCCCCAGTCAAGCGTGGTGTTCCACTGATTTGCACTAGTTTGTGTCTGAAAATGAGGGTATTCAATATCTCTCAGGATCTACTTCTAAATCTCACCTAAAATGGGAAGAGTTTAAGATCTGACACCTGTTTTTTAAAACTTTGCATGCAAGAGCAGGAGATCTGTAGCAGAAAGAAAACTACTGTACTATAAGAAAGAAGAATTTCATTTCTGGTTTGAGATTATAATCTCATCCACCCTCTGAACATAATGTTCAGTGTCCCCAGCCACATCTTGAAACCATTATCTATCAAGAACTACAATTTTTTATTACAAATAATCTTAAAGTAAATAGAGCATAATCCAAAGGAAAATAAATTCCTATATCTCTTTCTTTCATTGCTAATTAAAAATGTATTATTAGCATAAAAAGAGGAATCATGTTTCTAATTTTTATTTAACAGGATCAATAATTTCTAAAGGACTAATGCCCTGAAGATAGTGTGGTACCTTGTTTGGGGAATTCTCACTAGGAAATTGGAATCTGAACTGCTAAAACATTTTTAGATACCACACAAAACAAATGTCCATTGGGCAACAAAGTTATTTAACTAAAATAATTTAACAGCTACTATTTTCTTTTGTTTTCTGCTGTCTTGTGTAAGCTGCTAAGCTACAGTGAGCTGTCATAAAGCCATCCCTTCTGCTGGTCAGCTCAGTTTCACTACTTTATTTGTTCCTCTCGAGTCCTTGTTCCCTGAAAGCCACAATATGCAATTGTTCCAAGGTTTGTTTTTAATCATATGATGTCATGTTAAATGCAGACAACACATTTTGCTATCAATTTTTATTTTGATCAGCTTCAGATCAAGCTTTTGTGCAAAAATCAGAGACTGGCTCAGAGCATGCAGGGAAGGGCAGGACTTAATATCCCCTACATTACTCAGATAAAGTTTTAATTAACAAACTTTTAATCAGATTGCCTATTAAGCCCCTGAAAGTCAGCAAGTATTGGTTTGTAAGAGATGGGTAACCCAAAGAAATGGTCACAATTTCAGTACTCCAGACTTTAATAAGGCTGTTATTGAGATGATATTTAAATTTCCCTCCTATGCATTAAGCTTCTCAAAAGTCTGTATTTATCAAAACTAGTCTTTTTCACAGAATTTAAAGTAAGGTGGAAAAGTTTGCCATCAACAATTTTGCCAGCGCACTAATATAGATAAAATAGATACACAGTGGAGAGTGCAAAATTAATTTTGAAGTCAAAGATAACCCCTGTCCCTGTCCCACACAATTTCATACAGATTTTCCTACTATTTACCTGCTTTGGTACTTGTTTTCCACAAGCACTGTACATTGTTCAGCTGGAATTGCTCAGTGAAAGATTTCTTCTTACCACAGCCTGTGTGTTTTCATATAAAGATAATCTTAGATCTAAACCAACTCTGTTTCTTTTCAGACAAATGAGCTTTGCCTGGCAACAGCAACTTTCAGGACAGTAACATTACTGAATTCCAAGTGCACTCTTGCAAAAATGTTTTCCTGATCTCTTGAAGATCTGGCAGCATTTATCACCTTGTTCCTACAGACATGCTAATAGAGAGCTGGGGTTTCTGTGCATAGACACAAACCATCCTCTGCCTCTGCCTCCACAGCTGGCACTGGAGCTCCAGCAGAACCTGAAGTCCCTGTCTGATATCAATCAGGGCCAGATAACAATGGCCAGTTGGTGTGCCAGAGCACATCCAGCACTTCTCAGTCCTTTAAACCACTTTCAGTTCGTGGCAATGAGTAGGGAAGCAGGAAAGTATCTCCAGGATCTGGTGGGAGGCAAAGAGAAGGAAGGAAGGATTGTTCAATGTTGTTGGCTCCCAGGGCAGTAAGAGCAACTGAGAGGGGCTGTGAGAGGCCATAAATCACAGCCTATCTCTGGGCAGCATTGGGGATTTCTTTTCCTCTTTCTCTCCCAGTTTTCCTGTCCATCTTCTATCCCTGAGCCCCTCTCATCCTCCCTCACAGCCCAGCTCACCCTCTCTCAGGGATCCCTGCAGGATGCTGAAAGAAGCACTATTCTTTATCCTTCACCCTGTTGCAACTCCTCAGGGGCTGGGCAAATGGCTGAAGAGGACAGCAGAGGCTGCCCTGGAGATTTTGGGGAGCTTTTCCTGTTTTCATTCAGGAGCAGAGCAGGTACAGAAGTTGTGGCACTCCCTAGCTCTGGTAGGGGAGTTGCTGTGTCACCTCCTGCCTCCTGCAGCAGCAACTCTCATTACCATTAAATTGGCTGTGCTGGAAGAGGTGACAACGCTGGGCCAGTCCCTCTCTCCTTGGTTGAGGGATGATGCAGGGAATCATTAAAGATAAATTAATCTTGTTATGTGAAAGATGTAAAAATAGGGGGAAATGTCAGCTGTGAAATGCACACAGTCACTCAGAGAGATTACTCTAAAGAGATAACCGTCCTTTAAATAAAAATGAAGAACTGTAAAATTGTTTTAACTATCCAATCACATTTACTTAGTGTAATGTTATATAGAACACTTTGATTTTGAATTAAAAAAAAAGAAGAAAATTACTTAAGGACCTGTTCTTACCAGGTCCTAACCTTCTCATGGTAGATTTGAATTTTTTTTTTTTAATATAATTTCAACTTTCTTTTGAACACCATTTTCTAAAATACCATTCAATTCAACAGGTAGCAATATAATAAGCATGGATATAATTTAGTGCTTTTGTAATCTATATAAAATGACCCATATGAAACAGTCTGAATGATTGAAAACCTTATATTAATTTAGACTTGGGACAAATCTCCCTGGCTGCTTATGTAAAATAGGATGATCATCCTAAATGATTTAGTAACAGTCATGAAGCAAAGACACAAAACTTGAAAAGCTTACAAGCTTCAAACTGATTTGTTTCTTTTTCTCTGATGATTTTGCACACCTTTGACCTTGTTGTAAAACTACTGAGCCAAGGGAAAGAGACAGAAAAGATACGCCGTCAAATAAAAACAAACCCCTTTAAATAGATATTTGATGGAAGGTTGGATTCATGCCTTAAAAGCTCTATTTTCCACAGCCACCCATTAACAGAGATTTTGAAGCTCTCCCAGCACACATGGGGAAAAGGGTTTTGCTTAGAAGTCAACACAGCAGGGGAAAATTGGAGAACAACAGCATTATCCTGGAGCTCCACAGGGAAAAATTCTGACACTGCCATCGTGTTTTCGATCCCATCTACCTCAAACTGTGTTCCAAAATAACAGTAATCCTATTAATCACTCCTGATTATCATCCCAAACCTGACACGCTAATTTGGCTACAAAAGAAATCTGAAGCATCATCTGTATTTTCCCTTTGTTATGCTAATCAACATCAAAGGCTGGGTTACTTCTCCTCAGTGCCACTTGCTAACTGAAAATTAATCTGCCCAGTTATTTTTTCACCTGGAGAAACACAAGAAAAATGTTAGTTTCTTTAGCCGTTATTTATTAAATCAAAGAGACCTATCTTGTCCTGAGATAAAAGACATTTCCCTTCCTTGATCGTATTGGGATAATTCCCCTTTTGGAACACATAACCTGAATTACAGAAATAGCACAGGATTTGTGGGTTAGGATTCCTGCCTCCTAAACTTTTCTTGAGTTTATAAAGTTCTTTAAATTACCAATTACTTTGTGATTCTTAAAGAGAAGAATAGTAAAATTCACATTTATGATGGGTGTTCCTCAGCAGAATTCTTTGAACGCGTATTTCATTAATGTTATGACAGGATGAAAGTGATACACTTGGTATATAATGTTGGATTAAATTCAAAGTTATTTTGTTAGCAGTTACATCATTTTGCAGACTGATATATTTTAAAAGAGTGTATTTGAGGCAGTATTTTTTTTTTTTTTTACTTAATCAGTTGGTTAAAACAAGTAGTTTAAAAGTGCCACACTACAGCATAATTTCATCTGGATCAAATGTGAAGTGAAATGGAGAAAAAGATTGAATGTTTTCCTAAAGAGATGTTATTGTTCATATCCATAATCCTTTAATCCCATGGGGATAATGGCTGACTCCAGTGGATGTTTGCTTAAGGAAGAAGGGAGGGTTTTATCCACAGCGTGGGTAAATTGCCCAGCATTCCTACTAACAGTTTGTGCTGGTTGGAGTTGTACTCAGTCTGGGCTGAAATATCCCATTTTCTTTGAAAAATGTCTATCAGAACTAGTTCATCAGCTTCTGAAAATAAGATTCGGGAAAATAACTTTTCCCCTTGTTATAAAACTTATGGTGACCTTATCTTCCATAATTTGAGTCATTTATAATTCAGAGATTTGGCAGAGGTTGCTGTGCATGTCAAGGGTGCATGTTTTGCCATCCTCTTGAAAGTCACCCAAGTTTGGCAGTTCTTGCCTTTGAGAATTGTAGCTTACCTGCGCCCAACAGATAATTACTGGTTCCCCAGACCTAAATTTCTTTAAGAATTCAAAGGTTATGACTCTGGGGTATTTTATCGAAGCAGAAGCAACAGGCTTTTCAACTTCTTCTAGCAAGGAAAATAAAAAAAAATAAAATATAGAGGAGTTAATATCATAGTCTCATAAGTATCAAAGGTATGGAGCCAAGGATGCTGGGTATGGAGCAGTAGAGTTGGCACAAATCGTTGGAGAGAGGCAAGTACTTGGAACAAAGACAAAGGAAGGCTGGAATATTTCTGCAAGATCTGTACAGCAGATTAGGGCTGATGAATTAAAAGGCAGAGAGGTGCATATCAAAAAGCTGCAATATAAAATAATGAGAATAGGAAGCAATAATTAGGAAATAAATCCTGTAAGTTGAAGAAAAGGACTATAGTGGAGAAACAGAGAAGATCAAAAGAAAGGTGGAAATGGGAAAGCGACTTGGAGCAGAGAAAATCTCCAAGTACAATATATAAGTGTAAAGAGAATTAGGCACTCTGTGTAAGATTATCAGAAGGGAGAGAGAAGCAAGGGCAGAGAAAATATGTTAGTAGCAGGTTGGAGGAAATGAAACATAAGATGGGAAGTTAAAACAACAACACCCCCATCCTAATTTGTGATAAAAATTTCCCATACCAGAGCCAGGAAAATGATCCATGAATGACTTCCACTTGCTGTGTGTGAAACTCATTGGCTCGGTGTGGATGGCATCTTGTTGTGCTGGTTGCTCGGGATCTGCTGCTTCCTCCATGGCCAGCATGGCCCTGGGGCACCATATACATCATCTCACTGATAACAGCCCTGGGAACCCATGTGTGCTCACAGTCCAGCTCACTTTCCTTAAATCTAGGAACACAAATGCTGAAAATCCATATCCCGGTACTTCTGTGACACATCACAAACACCATCACTAAACTTTGTGCAGCTGGGAATGATCTACACCGGGGATTGTGGCACCCTCCATGCTTGTCTCAGTATTCCCCCAGCACTCGTGACATATTTTGTTGACTTGCTCGATTAAAGTGAACTGAAGGATGATGTTCATAGGACTTCTGAGCCACTTGTTGTAGGAGGTGAAAAATGAATAATGAATGAGGCAGAAGTTTCAGGAGTTGGAAAGGTTGGTTTGCAGTCTACATTAAAGCATCTGAATGTAATCTGACTCTGTTGCCTGTGCCACAGAAGTCCTTCCAATGGCTTTTCCAAAGATTCCTAGCTGTTCTCACAGCCTACAGGCCAAACTAGAGGCCTCACAGCTGCATCCAAAGACAGTGAAAGTCACTGAAAAAAAATGAACAAAATATGAACAAACTAAACAGTTTGCATTTCAGGTTAGACTTCCAAAATGGACCAGCTGACTCCACCTATCTCTTAATGAGAGAAGATGGTGTCAGCTCATCTCAGGTGTTCCAAAAATCCTGTCAGACTCAGAGCTTGTACAAAGGAACATTACAGGACACACAATCACGGGGACATAGAACAATTCAGGTTGAAGGGGCAGCAGGAGGCCACCCAGACCATCCCTCCAGCCCTTCTAAGGTCACTGGAGGGTCACTTTGTCTTGGGGACTGTTCCCCCCAGTTTGGTGTCATTGACAGTGGTATCAGCCCCAGGTACAACACAGGACATGACTCAAACCCCTTTCGTATTAAAATATATGGAACTGGATATTATTGTCCGTGGACAATACTGATTTTATCTAAGTAAAATTTGGAAAATGATCATTTTCTCATCCTTCAATGTTCTTAGGTTGTCTATGGCCTGAATTGGATTGTCCTGTGGGAGATGCCTGAAACCCATGAAACTCAGCTAATGCATTAACACAGAGCAAGTGTAATTATTTACTCTATAAGATATAAATATTTGTTAGTGTATTACTATAAAAGTACCACAACAGGGAAATATTTGATTTTGTCAAAAACATTGGGCTATCCAAATTGAAACAAAATCATTATTGCTTTTCATTAGTGCAAATGAGGCTGACTCCAAATAAACTAAAATCCTAAACAAGAAAAATAATCTAAAACTCTAATACGTGGAAGAGAACACTAAACATTAACAAAACTTCTAAAAACCAATTAAACTTATAACACTCAAGAATCCACAAGTAAAGTATCAGATTTTATATCATGTGTTTAAAAAACACCCTGTGTCACCCTTAATCTGATCAGTTAGCTTCCCAGCAAGGCCTTCATTTATTAGAAGTGACAGCAGACTGGGATGGAGGGAACCTGAGAAAGCTCAAGGAAATAATTAAATAGCAAAGCCAGCATCTGGCCATGCCAATGAGCTCCAGCAGGACCAGGCTGCTCTCACAGACTGCACCTTCCTGGAGCTTTATGAGTAGGAGTTTTCATTGCTGTTGTAATGCAGCCACGTAGAAAAACCACACAAGTCCAGGTCAGTAGAAAAGCAGCAGAGCCAGGGGTTTAATGGCTTTTTCCTGAGGTTTTTATATGTCAGTTCACAAAGTGAGTGAAATGGCATAAAGTAATTGGTTCTCTGGCCATCCACCCCTCGAGGGGGTTGGCCCAACCCTAACATGTCCGTTCCCAAGTGTTTTTCTATTTGAAGCCACAACAATCTGGGAAAAACAAGTGCAGGTGTGGATATTGATAAACACTGGTAACTTTGTTTTAGTTAACCTGCATGGGAAAGACAGAGTTCTCACAAAATACTGGAGAGCTGAAGAAATTCATTGCTACATCTCTGTCAGCATCAACAAGTTTTTCTCAGATGAGGCTCCTGCTGAACCCCAAAGTGTGCTGGGCTGGAAACCCTGCCTCAGATTCAGGTTGCCAAGTCAGAACCACTCAGGCTGAGCTCTTAGAAGAACAGCTGTGGTGGGACTCACAGTGAGCCCAGGTGGAAATAGCCACAGTTGAAAGAGAAATGGAAGGACAGAAGGAAAAAAGAAGCATCTAAAGGGAATAAATGCTGACTGGGAAAGCAAAACAAAAATAGGAAGTCTGAGTGAAAATATTGAAGGAATTGTGGAAATTTATGGTCTAAAAGGAATCCTTGAGGTGCATGCCTGGCCAGCTAGAAAAGGTTCTGTGCAAACAGAAATATTTAGCAGCAAAATACATGTGAGTAGAAAAGGCCATTTTAAATTATTTATTAATAAATTTGTTAATATTTTGATCAACTCTGCTGGACTATGATATAAATCTCTCCCTGTATCCTATTCAAAATCCAGCCATTTTCAGGTCCCAACCCCATTTCCGCCTCAGTGATTTCTGCATTGGATTTATATTGTTGCCTCATTATACACCCAGGTAACTGCTGACTACAGAATTCAAATTTTGGCCTTAACATACAGTCTCCAACTATTTCTTCTTTTTTTCATTTTGATAAGTTCCTCATCTATATAAAAGAACATGTTCCTTTCACTCTGAACAGTGATTAAATATTTGTTCATTTATTAATGCTTAATTCATGGATGAAATAATGTCTATTTGTCTGTTAGATGTGTAGGATTTGCTCCTATTGCAACTGAATTCAATGCCTTTGACCCTTTGAAGCCCTCTATAAGCACAATTAATGTAATCTTCTCCCCAGCTCTCTATTCCTGCTTTGTCTGCTTCGTTCAAATTCATCACCTTTCAAGCAATTCCACCAAGCATGTTATCTCAGCTCCTTAGGGGAAGCTTTTATGGGAGCAAATACCTTGTCACTTAATTACATTCCAGGAAATTATTAGATTGCACTCTCTGGTTTATCTTGTAAGGGAAAAAGGGGACTCTGGATATTTTGTTTATGAATTTCACATGCACGGCAGGTCACCTGTTTGATACAGGTTTGCTTTACAGTAAGGAGTTCAATTAAAAGAGATTGGGAGTGATAAAACAACCTGAAGAACCCAAAGAGCTCTGAAAGCCTCCCTGCTCTCACATACATGGATTTGTTCTCTCTTCTATGAGCCTAGGATAAAAGGGAACATGACATTTCAAAGAGAGTAAGAAGACAGTTTGAATGGGGTCTCAGGAGCTCCTCAGAGTGAGGGTGCCAGCAGAAACAAATGAACAAAATTCCACAGACTCTTCAGTGAACACTTTGCTTTCCCCCTTTTAATAGCAGGTTTTCATATTACATTTTGTCAGGCATACCAGGAAATACATATATTAACATTTTCATTATACCTCCTGATCCTGCACTAGGTATTTCTGGGTGTACAGGTAAATATTTATTTCTTTTTTCATTTCTCCTGAAAAACCTGATTATTTATCAGTCTGAACCACCACCACACTGTCCCAGAGGAAGTCACTGGCCAAACTCACGGAGACCTGTCAGATTAACATCGCTTGTACAATTTGAGGGTATAATCTATGAAACAGGTTCATGTAATTCCTTATAAAGGCAGCAGCAAAATCAGTGCCCCAAGGTGTACATTAAACAATTCCTGCTGTAGAGTTTGCCATTTCCACAGGATAAACCAGAAGATAGCACGGACACAATCCAGAGTTCTCTACCTGGGCCCAAAACACAGCTGACTTAAGGCTTAAAATGCATCATGAATCTGTGTGGATGCTGAAAGCCTTCAGCAGTGAATATCTTCAACTCTAGCATTTTGTGAGAACTCTGTCTTTCCCATGCAAGCTAACCAAAAGAAAGTTACCAGTTTTATAAATATTCACACCTGCAAATTGTTTTAGCTGGATTGTTATGGCTTCAAATAGAAAAACATTTGGGAACGGATGTGTTAGAGTTGAGCCAATCCTCTCAAGGGGTAGGTGGCCAGAGAACCAATTACTTTATGCCATTTAACTCACTTTGTGAACAAACATATAAAAACCTCGGGAAAAAAGCCATTAAACCAGCCTTGCCACCATTTCTACCTGACCCTGGACTTAGTGTGGTTTTTCTACTCATCCGCGTTGCAACAGCGACAGATCTGTCCTGCTCTTACACAGCCCTGGGCTTCAGAAGTGAAGTACATTATTCTGTCCCCTGCAATGTCTAGTTTTCATATTAATAAAAACTGGCCTTAGCTCAAAGGAACATTTCCCTTCTCCCTCACAGATGAGGGACAGAAAAGCTCAGAGCCATTTCTGTCTGATTTGCAGGAGTTTGTTGAGTACAGAATTCCCGTTCACCAACCATTGCTCAATCTACGACATCCATGATGCTCACAGGAATCAAACACAAGCTTCCAGATGTTGCAATACTCTTTATCCAGTAAGGATTGACTTGTCTGTCTATAGTTGAAAATTCAGACTTATGCATTTTTTCACCGTTTTATTAAAGTCAGCTGGAATTTTAAAAATGCTGCTCTAGTTTCTATTGAACAAAGTGCATTTATCTCACATATTCCTCCAAATTGTGTTGCTGAACATCCAACATACAGTTTTACCTCAGACTGTGGCTCCCATGGTGCAGAGCAACACTGATTTTTTCTTGTTTGCTATTTTTATTCTGTCTCTTCTGTGGCATTGGGGCTCACTACACAAACTGGATATAATCATCTTTTAGTGTAAGATGTTGATACCAGAAAGGGTTGAGCTCCAGGAAAGAGCACTTGCCCTTTCTCTGACACACAGATCAACCACAGCAGCTTCCCAAAAATAATTGACACTCATGAAAATACTGTGAAGATAAAAGCAGGCAAAGCGAAAGAAAAAAAACTCCAAACTTTAAGAGTGTTGCAAATTCACAAGAGAAGGAGACCAAAATGAAACAATTTACACCATCACAGGACAGGTTCATCACAGATGCACTGGAGCCCTGGGGCCAGCACAGCAAGGAGCTGGAGCTGCTGCAGAGAGCCCAGAGGAGGCAGCAGCATGATCAGAGGCACGGAGCAGCTCTGCTGGCAGGAAAGGCTGCCAGAGCTGGGATTGTTCAGCCTGCACAGGAGAAGCTTTGGGCTGAGCTCAGGGTGGCCTTGCAGGGCCTGAAGGAGCTGCAGGAAAGCTGCAGAGAGACAATTGCCAAGGGCTGCAGGGCCAGGACAATGGGAATGGCTTCCCAGGGCCAGAGGGCAGGGCTGGATGGGATCTTGGGCAGGAATTGTTCCCTGGCAGGGTGGGCAGGCCCTGGCACAGGGTGCCCAGAGCAGCTGGGGCTGCCCCTGGATCCCTGGCAGTGCCCAAGGCCAGGCTGGACATTGGGGCTGGGAGCAGCCTGGGACAGTGGGAGGTGTCCCTGCCCATGGCAGGGGTGGCACTGGATGGGCTTTAAAGCCTCTCCCACAGGCCATTCTATGATTCTATGATATTTAAGGAGATATCTGTAGATAGTTATATTAAATCCCTCCCCTCACCTCCATTTCCAGAATTTTAGCACACTTAGAAGTTGAACCACAGAAGTCACTGCAATTCCTAATTTATCTTGCAGTCCAGAAGACACCTGATATAGAATCACATTCAGTCACCTTTAATCAGGTTATCACCTTCTGGGATAAGTGAAACTGCACGGGGCTTTTTTAAGGTGTTTGAGAACACTACAGCAATTCTGAAGGAACAGGAACTAGCTCAATATTGGCTCCACAAGACAGAAAAAAAAAGAAAAAAGGCTGCTGCTGGCTGATTAGGGAAAATATTGGAAGATAGTGCAGGTATTACTAATCCCCTTAACAGAAGGAGTTTATTAGATTTTTAGTAATAAAGGGCATAAGTGAAACATTCTCAGGTATTTTGAGTAATCAAAATTGCTTTTTCTTTTCCAGGAGGGTTAAGGCAAGTTGTGATGTGAAACTCATTTCAGCCATTTCTGCTTTTGCAGCTCGCAGATTCTATAATTAGAAGTCAATCTCATAGGGGGTTGTGTGCATTGATAAAAGGCTGTACTTTATCATTTCTAGGGGATAAGAAGCACAGGATGGCTGGTGAGAAGTTTTCAGCTCAGGGAGAAGCCAGGGATGTGTTGGTGTGAGGACCACATTGCACTGGTTTTCCCCTAAATCATGCTGTCTCTTAATCCATGCATTTTATTCCCAGTGCCACTGTTACCCTCCCAAACTTTGCTACTGCTTTTCAAAAATGGATCTACAGGAAATTGACACCTCTTCTGCTCTTAGAATCAAGAGGCAAACACAGTTAGAAGGGACAAAGGGATTTTCCCTTGGGATTTATTTTCAGGATCCTCAGGTGCACCACGTCCAGGTCGAATGCCCCTCCATGCACCCTGCAGTGCCCACCCACAATAGATCTGGGATCACATTATGGGTGTCACTAATTAGCACATCTATCAAAGATTCCCCAGTGAGAGGCTGCGGTTAGCCCCCTCCCCAAGGACCCTTCCCCTGGATGGTTCTGTCTCAGTTTCCAAAATGTGTTCTGGAGAGGCCCTTGGGCTCTGGGGTTTCTAAGGTGTTTAGTCTCCTAGCTTAACAAAATAAGTCTCAGAATGTAGGCTAAAAAGAACCAAGAATACAAAGTCTATAAAAAGGTATAAAACGAGTATAAAAGAAAAGGCAAAAAGTCATCATGGCATCAAAATAATACTCTGGAAAGACACCAGGTGCACCCTCACACACAGCTTCCCCTACCCCTGCGTCCCCCAACTGCTGTGCCCCACACCAAGAAACGAGGTTTCCACGAGGATATATTATAAATAACAGCAGGAGATGGATCATGCACGTCGCTGTGGTGCTGATGGATTTGGGAATGATTTGTTGCCATAGCGATGACTTGGCCTGGGCATGCTGGGAGAGGTTACTCAAAGAATAGGGGAGGTTGTGTTTTGCATGTACAGTCAACTTAATTAATCTTGACATTGTGAAGAATAGAGCAAGAGTCCCTTGGAAGAACTTTTTCTGTGAGGCATTTCTGATGTACTTGAACACTGGAGTCAGGAGGTAGCTGTGCTAAATTTTTTTTTAAACTTTTTAACTTAATAAGAAGTCTTTTTTTTTTTTTTTTTTCATTTCAAATCCTACATTTAGACTTAAAATCATTGAAGCAAATAGCTTTTTAATCATATGAGTCTCACTCTAACAGTTTGCAGTGCTTGAATACTTTTTCAGTGTGCTTTAGTTAATGATTTAAGAAACACTTTAAAAACTCTGAATAGCATTTTCAGTGAACAGCAAGGTATAAGGTAAGTATTTTACTTTGTTACCTAAATAAGTAAGCATAGAAAAATAGAGATAGCAGAGATTATACAGAATACAGAATAGCAGAATAAGTAGATATAAAAAAAAGAAGATAACCTGATATAACTGATAAACTAAATGCAATCAAATGTCCTTATTTCATGCCTTTATTACATCCATTAGCCTACTGTTTTTATTGTCATTCACAAACATCCCAATACAAATGAAAATATTACAAATTATCCTCTTTTTTTCTTATGCATTCATGCAATTCAGTATTCACAGGCCAGTACATTTCTTAAAAAGATAAAGACAGACCTTCAGAGAATTCAAAATTTATTAACTCCATATGTTCAAAATGCTCTTGAGAGTGAAGTAGATGATATAGACCAGATATAAAACAGAAGGATATTTTAGCCATTGGAAAATAGGCCAAACATGCTAACACTTCTTAAAGCAAGGTTGCTTTTGATTTTCAAGAGCCCAAACCTATTTGCATAGCAGTAACATATTATACTGATAGTTATTACTACATTTTGAATGATACAAAATTCTCCCCCTGTGTTCCCCTCCTGATCAAATGGAATTAAAAGGTCTGCTGTATCTCCTTCCAAGGCCAAATAGGGACCATCCTTCCAACTTTAGCTTCAGAATGAGTCTTTCTTTCATTAGTTCATTTCCAATTATAATTAAGGGGAAGAGCCACTTTTGCCTCTTCAGTAGAATAATATTTTTACCCTTTAGGAAAACAGTGAAAATGCTCTCTGCACTCATCTGTGTGACACATAAGGTTGCAAATTGCTCAGAGACTGTCCTTAAACTGTCCATTAATTCATTCAAAAAAACCCGTATTATTTCTTTCTTTCAAAATATACTCAACAACCAGAATGAAAACTGTGCTTATGGAGGCATTTGAGAATTTCATGGAAAACCTAACAACAAGCAGCTGATTTTTATTTTTCCCTTAGCTTTCACATATAGGAAAAAAAATAGCAAAAGCACCATAAACCTTCTCTGTACAGTGAAGGAACAACAACCCTGACACCTCTGCAGCCACCATTCCTCTCAAAGCCCTGATTCCAGTGGGGATAACAGTCCTGATCAATGAATCTGACATTTCCTAATGCCTTCCACACACAGTCACAGCCTGCCCACAGATTAGCTCAGCTGCCACCTCCAAGCCCAGGAAACCCTTTTTGTGCTCCTCTCTGGACGTGCACTCTCAGCACTCCCAACACACACAATTCGTCATCGCTCCTTGTAACTGTCCCTTCTTACTGTAGTGCAACAAACAACTTCTAACCTAATGCTTTATATAACTTAATATATTTTTTCACCTTTTTTTTTTATCCTAAGGAATTATTAGAAAACATTTAAAAATATATATAAACATTTATTTCTGGTTACTCCTCAGCCTGTTTCACAACTATGCCTCATTTCTGTAGTGTCTTTTAGTTCACATATTCAAGATTTGGTTTTTTTCCCCTTTTAGTTAAAATTCTTTAAGAGTTTGACCATGTTAGCATGATTTTCCACTGGATTAAGTGCAGTTTTACAATTATAAACTTTCACTCAGTGGCTGCCCCTGGATCCCTGGCAGTGCCCAAGGCCAGGCTGGACATTGGGGCTGGGAGCAGCCTGGGACAGTGGGAGGTGTCCCTGCCCATGGCAGGGGTGGCACTGGGTGGGCCTTAAGGTCCCTTCCAACCCAAACCATTTTATGGTAGTAATTTAGTAGAATTCAGAGTACAATCCATGGAAAATTATCTGTTTTATTAAAATAGTAATCCTCTCTGGAAACCACACCTCAGCTTTTCTGCATTCTGAGACACAGAAATAAAATATGTGAACCATGAAGCATTTATGAAGGGCACTTTCTGCTTTTCATATGTATCTACTTTTCATATCTGGAGCATATATTGGATATATGGGGTCCATTGTGTTTTAGTTTTTAATATCCACTAAACTATTCTCTTCAATTTTCCTTCTACCGAAACAAAGGAAATGAGTTAAAATTACTAATAAAACTCTAAAGACATATAAAAATATGGCCAGCAGTGACCCTTAGCTAGAGATTGCTTTGGGAGGCTACCTCCATCAAAATTTACAACATGTCAGTTTTACACATGAAACGAGTGAGAAAGGAAATAAGGTAAAGATAAGAAAGTCAAATAAAGGGCTGCTTGGAAAACTTAATTTCACTCGGAGATAATTGTATCATCTGCATCTTAGAAACAGTAATTTGGCATGTCTAGGGACAGGAAATGCAGGCCCAATAATGAAATGAGATGTAAAAGTGAGATTTTGAAAGGTTGTAGCTTTAATGCAAAGACATTTTTTTTGTGTAGAAGTGCTGAATCCTGCTCTGTTACATCTGCACTGCCTCATCTTTAGACAAATCTGCTCCTTCCAGCCCTGTCCTCTTTGTGAGGACAGCATGGTTTAAAAGGGCACCTGGAACAGGCTGGGTCACAGTTCTTACCTGGCAGCAGCAGCCAAAGGGACCCACTTCTCACTTCCTCAGAAGCCTTTGACTCTAATGCTTGTTAAACACCAGTTTAAAAGATGCATAAGCTGTAACTCACACAAGACACATCTAGTTTCTGTCTAGTTGCTATCTAATTGCTGAAATTACTGTATTGTCAAAAAAAAAAAAAACAAAAAAACCAAAAAAACACCACCCCCCCCAAAAAAAAAAAACAAACAGGAAAGAATAAAACCATCTCTGACTTGAAACTTCGTCAATAAACATGAAAAATGTCATATGAAGACTGGATACCCTCAAGTGACTTTAGGATTGAGGGTTATCCCAACTACCTGGTTTTTGTTACAGCTTTTAAAGAAAAAAACATTGACATCTCACCCAGGAAGGGTCCAAGGCTTTAGATACCTGTGGAAGGAAAAGCAGTTTTGTCTGAGGACTGGAGGGGACCAAGGATATGAAAGGGACTTATTTTTAAAGTAACCTGGATGTAAAGTTCCAGTTCCTGAGCATGCAGCTGGGAGGTTTGGAATTGACTCCAAGACCAGCAATTGCTCCTGGTTGTTCCCTCTGGTGTAGAGATTTTTGTCTGGAATTCCAGGTGCTTAAATAATTCAGCACCTGTAAGGACAATAAAGCAAGAAATGAAGGAAATAAATGAGCACTCAGATCTTTATCCTATTATGTATTCTAGATACACCCAGGAAGGGAAATACAGTTTATCTCCCTGTATTCTCATGGAGCATGAACTGCTTCTGTATTCATTTTTGTTGTGTGGCTATGATAACACAGCCACACATGGAGGTCGATTTCACAGGGTTTCAGTCAAACTTACTGCTGTATATGTGTGGTGATGCCAAATGCAAACTCCACTGCCTTTATCAAACTGGGGGTGTTCACCTGGATTTATTTTCCTATTTATTTTTCCCAGTGAATTTCAGATGTGCCTCATTTGGGAGCAGGATATTCGTGAAGCCTTAATGTAATGTAATGCATCAGCTCCCAACAGAGTGAGAGACACAGAGCCTACTCAAAAAAAGGGATTGACTTCCTGCAGGGTTAGACCCATTGTATGGATACCCATTACATGGATATATGAAAGGATTAAATCCATTATAGGATGGGGGGGAATGATGTAAAAGTACACGTTATTTGCACAATAATTAGCTTAACTGACTTTTTACATCTTGATGACACCTTCCCTTATTAGCTGACTTGTCCATTCAAATAAATATCAGGGGTTCAAATATTTGGAGTCTTGAAGTAAGTTTTGCTGCCAGAGAGCACTAATGAGATGGGCTAAAGAAGATTGACCTTAGCTCTAATTGGACTCAGAATGAAGCTTTTTACATATTTCTTTTGAAAGGTCCCTCTGCCTAATTCTAATTCCAAGCTGTCTGAGCAATGCACACCCTCAATTACCAGCAGCAAAGGTTACACAAATGGGTAACTGCTGCTTTAACCAGGCCTTCTCAGAGGCTGCAAAAATTGCACTTTGGGAAGTGTCACTCACTGATACAGCTTGACTTGGGAAATAACTTGGGTTCTTTCAAAGCCTGTAGGAAAGGAAACTTCATTCCTGCTTCTCCTTCAGAGGAACAGTTTGAGGCTCCCTGCCCGGGGAGCCCTGTGTATATCTTCAGACACAATCATCTGAGCATTATTTATTTCTTCAGGTTTACCTGAGACCTAAGGCACTGGCAGAGCTTTATGCAGTGGTGGTGCTGGCCATGTTCCCTTGTCCTGGTGCAGGAAGTGGTGGGCACTGGGTATCTCTGGCCATTTTTGTCCTTATTAGCCACGGCTGTGTGAATATTTGCTTTGTTCTCCAGCTGCTTGCTGGGATTTGCTTGTGTTCTCCTCACAAGGATGTGGTCAGATAATGCAGTTGAAATGATGGAATGCTTTGTTATCACCAAAAATAGATGACCCCAAGCCTTTGCTCTGCTTTCACACCTTTTTCTCTCTGCCTCAGGCGCCTGCCATGCACACACATCTCTCCTTTGGTCCCCTTTGCTGCTGTGGAGTGTTGCCTTGCCTCCCAGCCAGGAACTGAGCACCTCAAGAGCAGTTACACACTCTCCCTCCTCAGCAGGATGGGGGAGAGAACAGTGAGATGAAAAATGAGAGAACTCGTGCATCTGGAGTCCCCTCACTGGAGTCAGACAGGCACTGGTCAGAGGAATGGCTGGAAAACAGGGAAGGAAAATGGTTTGCTTAAGGCCTCAGCTCAGCAATGTCGTGCACTTCCACCCCCAGTTCTGAGTTCCTGGGGTTTCTTGTCTCCACAGCATGTATTAATCATGTTTCTGGTAGCTCTGGTAGAATTTAACCACTGAGGTTTGAGTTTAGGCTAAAGGATGCCAACTTCTCCTGCTATGTCCTAGCACATCTTTCTAATGATATCACAGCCTGGGCCAGCAGAATTCACACAAAGAATTCAGCACTAAATCCTGTGCTCCACCTCAATTAAATATATTTATCTATCAGGAGTGTATAATATAAAGAGTTGTGACACTTAAAATCATGGCAATTAAAAAGCAGATTGATCTGTTACATGAGCAATCTTAAATTTGTCTTGTATGATTCCAAGTGGTTCAAAATCTCAAGGCAACTCATCAAAGGCTGCAAATCCTTAAGCAGGGACTTCTACATTAAATAAAATTATATGTGATCAGTAAGGGGTCTCAAAACAATCCCTTTTTTGCATATTATATTTGCATTTACTAAACAAGGTGCATAAACACTCCCAAAGTAAGCTTTCTCATTGAGAGCAGTGATTAAGTTAACATGAGCAGAGTTCAGCTCATCCTTGCTCAGCTAACCATTAAATTCAATCTCCCAGTCCCCTGGGGAATGAAGCTCAGAAAAGGAGAACGCCAGCCCGGAAGGCAGAACACTTCAAAAAGGAAGGATATGCATTGAAGTGTCAGGTCGTCTGTTGTGATTTCATGTAATAAGTTCACCAGAGCCTCCATTGATTATCAATCAGAATTCATCACATGACATTCTCTGTGCTCTTCAGCATATCAGGGGCCATAGAAATAAAATTAAAAATAATAAAAAAAAAAAAAGAAAAGGAAGAAGAAGAAGCTTGAATTAAATTCACTTTGCTTCTTCAAGGATGCTTGATTGATCACAAAACTCTAACCATTAAGGCTGTGCACATATGGCCTTGTGCTCTGAGGGATTCCTGCTGACTTCCTGAGGAGGGAAGCATCCCAGAGAATGGACACAGCTGAGGAAGGCCCAGCAGAGCAATCTGAAGAACAGAGATGTGTGATGCTGGAAAGGCCAGCCCAGCGATTCCCTCAGTGTGGGAATTCAGGAGCTCTTTTCACTCCTCATTGCTTCACCTGGCAGCACCTTGGGTAGCCAAACCTGAGCTCCTGTTTGCTCCTGGAGCTTCTGCCAGGCTCCAGCTCTGCAGAGCAGGGCAGAGCTTAGAACGGGGACCAGAGATGTGCTGAAGCTTCACAAGGTAACTGAGTTGCACACACATTCTGAAAATGCCATACAAATGCCAGGAACATTCCAAGTGAATAGAGGATGGCCAGAACAATTTTCCTTTAAAAACACAGCATGAAAATCATGTGATATTTCCTTTTTTTTGCTACAATTTTAGCCATTAAAAATCATGTTATGCTCCAGAAATTGCCTTAAATATTTTGCCTATACACTACCTGATTTCCACACAAGTGTGCCCATAGTTTTTACATGAGGTATTGAATAAAACCCCAAATATATATGAAATTCATGGATGAACTCAGCCATTCAGAGTAGCTACTTTTGCCTTGTTTAGTATAATTAATCCCAGTCTATCTAACCTAAGACTCAGCTCAGGTTTAAGAACTCAGCTTCACTCTGCCTTCACTACCACAGTGTTGAATGTTCTTCAGAATTTCACTTATGAATAAATTTACATACCCTGCAATACATACCCCTACCCAAACAGTCTTTTCAAGCATTACTTGACCTTGGGTTCTGTAAACACGGGAACATCCGGGGTTTCATTCCTCATTTCTCAACAGCAGCACAGTAAAATACACTTCAGATTCAAAGTAGGATTCTGTTTGCTTCATGGAAAAGAGAGAAGATTTATTTCTCATCACTTTTATTTAACTCCAAGCATAACAAGTAGTGCATCTCCACTTGTACTCTGACTGTGCAAATGTTTTCTTGCTCTTTTGGTAGCCATAACCTAATCATCTAAGGGAACTTAAACACAGAAGGGAATCACAGAATCGCAGAGTTGATCCCATCCAGTGTCACCCCTGCCATGGGCAGGGACACCTCCCACTGTCCCAGGCTGCTCCCAGCCCCAATGTCCAGCCTGGCCTTGGGCACTGCCAGGGATCCAGGGGCAGCCCCAGCTGCTCTGGGCACCCTGTGCCAGGGCCTGCCCACCCTGCCAGGGAACAATTCCTGCCCAAGATCCCATCCAGCCCTGCCCTCTGGCCCTGGGAAGCCATTCCCATTGTCCTGGCCCTGCAGCCCTTGGCAATTGTCTCTCTGCAGCTTTCCTGCAGCTCCTTCAGGCCCTGCAAGGCCACCCTGAGCTCAGCCCAAAGCTTCTCCTGTGCAGGCTGAACAATCCCAGCTCTGGCAGCCTTTCCTGCCAGCAGAGCTGATCCATCCCTCCCATCAACTTGGTGGCCCTTTTCCAACATGACTCTTTTTTATCAAACACATTCTTTCTATACATCAGCATGTGTTTCTTCTGTAAATAGTTTCCATATCTTTAGGTTTATCTGAATTTTTAAAGTGGTAAAATTTACAGACAGTGCAATGTCTATAGAACATTTTACAGACTCGCACTGTTTAAATTGAATATCCTCTATGTGTCTGCTGCCTCTTGTCACTTCTTGCAGCAGAGAAGTCTACTTTTTTCTTCTTTACTTCACCCATCAGCTCTGAAAATACATCAAGAAGATATCCTGACCCTCCCTTCTCCAGGCTCAACAGTTCCAGCTCCCTCAGCCTCTTATTTATCACATCAGAGTCTCAGAATAAACTGAGTTGGAAGGGACCCACAAGGATCCTTGAGTTCAACTCCCATTCCTGTGTAGGACGATCCACAAGAGTCACACCAGAGCGCTGTCTCAAGATTCCAGAGCTCCATCAGCCTCAGGACTATGCCCATTCCCTGGGTGATGCCTTAAGAGGCCTCCTAGAAACAGAGCCCAGCCAGGAGTAAGGGAATAAAGGTGGGGATTTATTGGAAAGCCCTTCAAAGGTACCCCTGGGGAGCCAGAGGCTGCTGCCCAGATGGGCCCCAAGATGGACCCTGAGAGGCCACGAGTTCTTCCCACTTTTATAGCTTTGGTTCATTTGCATCTCAGGGTTCATTCTCCAATTAAAGCTGCAGTTAATGATGGAATTGCCCTCAGCTTGCCCCCCTCAGAGGCTCTTTGGTTGATGCTTTTTGGGCCCAGTTTGGGCTGGGTGTCCTTGGAGAGCAGCCCCGGAGAGGCTTTGCTGTGTGTGCCCAGCACAGAGAGCAGCACTGAACAGGGAACAGGCAACTCCAGAGTTACACACTGGGCACTGCAGGGCTTGGAAAATACAAAAGTTCAAACCTAAGGCATCATGGGGAGCCTGGGCAGTGCCCAGCACCCTCTGGGAGAAGAACTTTTTTCTAATATCCAACCTCACCCTCCCCTGACACAAGTTCAGGCCATTCCCTCAGGCCCTGTCCCTGTCACACAGGGAGGAGATCAGTGCCTGTCCCTCCTCTTCCCCTCACAGGGAGGCTGTAACTGCACCAATCCTTTGAGCACACTTGTGGCCTTTCCCTGCATTCCATCCAGTGTGTCTGTGTCTCTGCTGGGGGCCCCACAGATGGAGACAGCAGTACAAATGTGTCCCACCAGCACTGAGCAGACAAGTGTCACCTCCCTCCCGTGTTGGTGACACTCCTCTGCCTCCTTTGTCACAAGGGCTTATTGCTTTCTCCTGTGCAACTCGTTGTGCACCAGCACTGCCAGGTCCTTCCTTGCAAAGCTGCTGTTGAGTTGTTTGACCCCCACCCAGCTCGGGCTGATGTGTGGAATTTTTCCTGCCTGCAGGCAAGCCTTGGCATTCCCCTCGGCTCATTTCCCTTTGTCCGATTCACGAGGTTTCTCTCAGCCTGATTCTCTGGCCTGAATCATTCAGGTCCCTCTGCATGGCAGCACATCCTGCTGGTGTGCTAACAAATTCTCCCAGTTTTGTGTCTTCTGAGAGCTGCTGAGTGTGCCCTCAGTGCCGTCACCCAGGCCAGTCACAGAGATGTTGAACAGTGCTGGTGACAATAGTGACACCCGGGCTACACAGCTCAGGAATAGCCTCCAGCTGGACTTTGTGTCACTGATCCCCATCTCCCTGAGCCCAGCAGTTCAGCCAGGTCAGTCCACCCCTCTGCCTTTGTCTCCAGTCTGCATTCCATGACTTTGTTAAGTCACAGGAGACTGTGTCAGAGTCCTTGCCCAACTCAAGACAAGCAGCCTCCACTGCTGTCCCTTCATCCACCGAGTCATTTCCTTGTCAAAGGCCATCACACTGGCCAAACATGACTTCCCATAATGAACTGGTGTCATCTACTCCCAATTACCTTCTAGTCCTTAGTCAGACATCTTACAACTGTCAGCAAATATGTCCTGGTTAAAACTTCTCTGTCTGGTTTCATGGCCAGTTTTGTGACATCAATTGGGAAAAAGCCAATGCTGAGGAATTCTAACTTTACCCACAGAAAGTACTGACATGTGCAAATTATCTTCTCTGTCAGCAAAATATGAGCTAGGAATGAGGCATTTTTTCAGCACTTATTATGTGCTTGTGGGTACAATAAGAACTTTCCAGAAAAATGAAATAAGAACTGCAGCAACCACAACTCGTTCAGTTTGAAGTTTTATTGCTTAACCAAAACTGAAACCAGAGTCAATGGAGGCCAAGACTCCTCAATTAACTTCAAAGGAGGCTGCAGTGTGCATGATTCCCCATTGAATTAATGAGAAATGCAGTAAATGGGTTTGATTTCTACATTTGCTGAAACCTAAAGTCTAGGCAAATGCTAGAGATTCCTGGGATCCCTCAAAGGGGAAATGGTCCATTTTTACAGTTATAAGCTGTGGTGCAGGAGAGGAGCTGCTCTCCCTCCCTTCTGTTCCACGAGCTGATCTTCATCACGTAACACAATGAAAGGGGACAACCTGAACATGGTGGGGAAATGGGCAAAGCAGTGGAGCCTGGGAATTATGGAACTCTCCCAAAGTGTGTGCAATGTGGATTGCACTCACAGGTGTTAAAACAAATCCTTCGTAACTGAGCACTCAAATTTCCAAAAGACTGGATAATTCTGTGAGGAAGAGGGAAGGACTAGAAGGCAGGAATGTCACCTGTCTCCTCAAAGTGGTGGCTATCCTTGTTACTTTTTTAAGGCAATCAGGATTCTATCTTCAAGAGAGACTGGGAGCTGTGAACTACAACTGAATAAAGTCACCTGCTTGTGCCCAGTGGATCCAAAGGCCAGATCCATCTCAAGGAACCCCACGCAATGAGCTGAGGCTTCCAGGAGCACAGGGGGGGTTCTGCAAGCTCCCAGTGCTGTCAGCACTTCAGGATCCTCCCACTGAGGTTTTTGTGTCTCCTCATTCCATCCCTCTTTGAGCACCACTCACACCAGGCATGTGGGAAAGGCTGGGTCCTCAGCCACACAAAAAGCCAGAGGTAGCAGAAGGACCAGCAAATCCCTCTTGTTTTTGACCTGCACACCTGAAGTGCAGGATTCTGCCTGCAGAGCACACAAGCAGCCTCAGCTCAGGATTCAGGGCCAAGGGGTTTGGCCTGGTGGTCGGATGCTCGGAGTTAGGACTTGCAAAGTTCTGTCACAACCCCAAAGTGCCTTTGAGCACTGGGCTAAGCTGCTGAGGCTGAATCAGAGCCTCAAGCAGTCATTTCCCTCGTTAGTGCTTAAGGCTGGCTCCAGGAAAAGCCTTGATAAAATGCAAAAGCCTTTACTCAAGAATGGAATAAAATGGTTCAGGCCAGCAGATTATCATCAATATATCTACAGGGAACATAAAAATACCCATAATCTAAGCAAAATTATCTCATTTTCTCTCTAAAAACAAAATGACACTTCTGCAGTCATACATTTTGGAGAATCTGCTGAGCTGGACCAGGGTTTTTACAAGAGCATGTAGGGCCAGGAGCCAGGGAATGGCTTCCCAGTGCCAGAGGGCAGGGCTGGATGGGATCTTGGGCAGGAATTGTTCCCTGGCAGGGTGGGCAGGCCCTGGCACAGGGTGCCCAGAGCAGCTGGGGCTGCCCCTGGATCCCTGGCAGTGCCCAAGGCCAGGCTGGACATTGGGGCTGGGAGCAGCCTGGGACAATGGGAGGTGTCCCTGCCCATGGCAGGGGTGGAATCAAGTTATCTTTAAGGTCCCTCCCAACCCAACCCATTCTGTGATCCTGTGGTGGACTCCAAGGCACTGCACTGCAGCCACCACTCAGAGTCAGGGCTCCCAGGGATTTTAAAAGCATGGAAGTTGTTCCTCTGAGCCACCTGCAGAACCAGCAGCTCCCATGCCACACCTTTATTCAGGTGGGTTTGTCATCCAGCAGCTCAATGTGTCCATCTCACACGTGTGATGGGCCAGTTCTTCAGACCAATTAAAATACGTGTCATAAAGATGAGAGCTCTGCAGTGCCCAGTATTCACGGTGTGATTTCAGGCTACAGCACCAATCCATGAGCTGGCCTTTCTTTCCTCGTGTCAATATTTTTATTTTCAGTTGGACTAAACTTGAAAAGAGGTGCATGAATATTTCTGCATTGCACACACTGCCGACTAAGCCTGTAACAAAGATTTCCTTGACCTCATTGGAATCTGGAACACAACTCAGCAGAATAAAAATTTCAAAGTGAGGAAGGATTAACTTATGCAAATAAGTGGAAATGTATTATTTCCTGAAAAGTTGCAAAACCAAATATGTATGGCAAATTAAAAATTCCCTCAAGGATCTAGACTTTTGATGTAACTGAATACTATATTGTCAATTACTAAATGGATTTTAAAATCTTCTGATGATTTGTAAACATGATACAACACACATACGACAATCATCAGATTTGAAAAATTCCTCAGTTTGCCCAAGGGAAATAATTAGGCACAAAGTAAAATAAATACTTGCCAACATCTCTCATTATTTTATGAAAAATATTTCTTAAACATTTATCTTTAAGTGGGAGGCTTTATAGTAAATACTCTAAACTGTGTGGAGAAAGAAACTAAGGATGATTCAGTAAATTGATTCTTTAAAAAAACCCCTGAATATCCATTAAGCCATTGAATAAAAAGTACAGCTCTCAGGTTAAGCTCTCCTTTCTGGCTGATCCCCAGTCTATAAGACACAAGAATTCAGTGTGCCAGTTAACCATGAGATGCTCAATAAATCCAGTCATGAAGGCAACTGCAATTTTAATCAACCTATGAACCAAATGTGGGTTTAATGCTTTAAGAATGACACTCAGCCATGTTACTTGCTTAAGCCCAGGACTTGGAAAGCATTACACATCAAAAAATGTGAGTTTTAAAAGCTGAAAGGAATCTCAGTGATTCTGGAAACCTTATTAAACAACTGCATTTGTACACAGAAATCTAAATATCTCAAACTGACCAAAACTGTCCTGGTTAAACTTTACATATATATATATATATATATTTCAGCATGAATATCCCAAGATATTTTAAGGCCTGAGGTTTCTTGTAACACAAAAGAAAACACAAATAACCCGTTGCTATGCTCCCCCAAACAGGAAGATGGGGATTTGCCTGACCAACACCTTTAACTGGAAAACGAGCAGAAAGAAGCTTTGAGGCAAGGGATTACATTTTGGGCAGATCTCATGTCAAAAACACTGGCCAAATCTGCAAAGCAGTCCCACAGCTGAGTTCAGCAGTGTGTTAAAGGCATCATTTCAGTGAAACCACAGCCCCACTGCCCTCATTTTAGTGACGGGGCAGAGCTGAGCCACCGAGCCCCTGACACGGGACTGAGTTGGGAATGGAAGAAGCCTAAAGAGAGACTCAACCTGTGCTGCCTCCTGACCCCTGCCAGCCATGCCAGGGGTCTTTTGTCCTCAGGAGCAGTGTCCAGGAATTCCCTTCTGTCAAAGCAACCATCCCACAGAACATTTCTGAGGCACTCTGCACAGAAAAGGTCAGGGGCGTTTGATCTCCTCAAGCTGCTTTCTTACTTATCAGAAAAGGCAGGTGAAAAAATGAGCAAATGACACCCTCAAGATGTTTCAGAACATTGGGAATCCGTCATTAGGCTCTGAGACCGGCAAATATTATATCCTATTGATCAAGAAGACATGGGATATTGAGGGAAAAACATGTTGTTTTGTTCTCTTTCCCTTTTACTTTGACAAATTGCATTCCCTCGTGTCACACCAAATTCTTCTGAGTATTGATTTTTTTTCAGTCCCAGCTTGACATTTGAGGTGACTGAAAAGGTTTGATGTGAGATCCCGAAGAAAAAAGAGGGAAGTGGAACAATGGTGCTGTATGGGCTCTGCAGCCTGCAATCCATCCATAATCCACAAAAGATGACAAGGCAGATGGATATTAAGCCATTTTCCTTTCGTGTTATTCCGTTGTTTGCCTCAAATGTGCTGCTCAGCAGTCAGAGAGCACATCACAGGGGGCAGCTTCCTCCCAGGAGTGGCAAACGGCTTGTCCACCAAAAGTCAGAGAGAATCTTTCCCAAAAAATACGGTAGGAGCTCCCTCTACTGATATTTTTCAGCTTTCCAAACTTCCTGGATTCGCAGATGCAGCACACCCAAATACATTTAAACTCCACTCACTTCCAGTGTTTTTTCTTGTTACAAAAAGTAACAAAGAGTTGTCATTTAGTGTATGCCCCGCCTAATATTGGCATTATAGATTTGCATAAATGTGTTGTTGCATCCCTATCACACCTTGGGATTCACCAGGAGAATTAGGAAAAATACTGCCTCTGCTTTGATAAAGCAGTTCTAGATTTTGTCAGATCATGAGGCACACCAGCTTTGAGAGGCTGGAGGAAGCAGTGTAGCTGTGTTAATATGGATTTGGTTTCTACCAAATACATTCCTTTCCACTTTGTAAAAAAATTGAGCATAGTTTTCACAATTTGACTTGTGGTATCTTGAAAAGAACAAAAAGCAGTAATAAAATTGTATCAATAGAGCCAGAGTATACCTAACAGTTAAATTAAATATATAATTCATCACCTGTTCTGGGACATTATTCACCACATTAAGGTAAAACAATCGATGAACACAACTAAAAGAACAAAGTTTTTATCATGGTTGTAAAAACTTTAAAGTGCAAACACAATATGAGAAGCCAAAGAGGTTCCTAGCACTAAACATAATTCAGTCACATTTTTAGGTCATATGACAGAAGAGGCATTGAAAATCAGCTATTAATTGCACATTAATATTGGTCATAGCTGTTCACTACCCAAAGTACTCACAGACCAGATGAACCAGGGTCTACATGTGGTGGGTGACCTAAGGGGTGGAATTTTTTACTCACTTCACTGGATTCAGGCCACATTGCATTTTAAAAATCCATCTTGGTAGAGAGAGAAATAGAGATAACTATAGAAAGCTGGGCAAACTCATTTTTTGTGTTCCCAGTGATAGATTTTTACTGAAATGTCTGAATTCCCTACGAACTGTCTAAGGGATCATTAAAAAAATCTCTATTAAAGACAGTCCTTGGTTGAATGAAGAGAGGCAACACAGTTCAAGCAATACTGTGCAAGAGAGAAAAGAAGAAATATCTGTGTTGAGATGCAACTCTGGGGTATTTGCCACAAGACATTGCATTTTCCCGAGCAGATTGTGTTGTGAGTCACTATTTTTGAGGTCCTTTCACATCAGTTGAGAGCTCTGCCTTTGGTTTTACGTGAATTAAGCTCCTCCTGTCAGTTTGAAGATTTTATAATTCAATGTGGAGGTTTATATGACTACTGACTCTGACCATTATCATGTAAAAGAAGATGTCATTATTTAGAAAATTGCTGTTTCCTACTTCTCAGGTCTCCATTTTGCCAATTCCATTTCCGATGACATGCAGCAAACCAAATGCAATCAGGACAGCACTTGTCCTTCTGTTTCCATGCAATTCTTTTAAAGTTGAAGTCAGACAAGTCACATATATATTTCACTGCTTTACACCTCAGGGTGAAACTTCAGGCTGTCATCTAGGGCTTAGGGATAAAAGAAGGACTGATTAAAAGAGACTGACACTACAGAGCTGATAGAGTTGAAGGACTCTGGGGGCTTCCATGCTATTAAAAATCAGTCATGATTTTCTTTCAAGAGGACTGTTTCAAACAATGAGATTTAAATATTAATTCAAAGCAACATTTGTTGCCCCTCTGCTCTGTGTATTTCTGGATGCCTCATTACAAAAATAATTTGATTGTCATCTGTATCTGTCAAATGGAAATCTAACAAAGTACTGCCTGTATTGTTGAAGTTAAAGAGATATCAGCAGATTCAGAAATGACTTTGTGCTAAATCCTACCCAGGCAGATTCCAGCTGAAAATGGAATGATTGCTGTGGTAGCTTTTCCATGAGGAAACATGATTTAAAGTCTAATTTGGATGCAACAATTTAGTATTTACAGCCATGCCAAGTATACCATTTAACAGCAGGTTTCCTGCTTAAAATTCAGGAATTACTGTATTCAGTAAAATATTAATATACTGCACTTACACAGGGCCTCAATTACAGGATCTAAAAGTGCTTTTTAAGCATTAATTCAGATTCACACCATCCCTGAGAGGAAGGGACTTGTAAGGAGCATTATACTTGATTTTTAAAGCAGCTGAAGTAAGAAACAGGAATGCCACACTCCTGGCCCAAGGGCACACAGCAGGGCAGCAGCAAGGCCAGGATGAGAATTCTGGAGTTCTGCTTCCTACTACTCTTCTCTCACCCTTAAACAACATTTTTTTCCCCCCAATTTTTCCTTACAATCCCACTTATGACCTTAGGTAAATGTGCACATCCTTCATTACCTTTGTCTAGACTTTGTGTGAAGATTTGTCCATTGGGTTCAATATATTGAAAATTTGCATGAAAGCCAGACCTCATTGGCACCTGTATGGAATCTGGCACAAATCCAACAATAAATCATTTCCCATTTACATCTTAAAAGGACTGTTTAATTTAATCATGTATAATAATAGCTCTCTCCTAGTACTGGGACATACAGTTGGATTGTTCTTCCCACCCAAGAATTAATGTCTGATCTGCCCAGCCTTAATTCAATCAGGGAACAATCACATCAACACCCACAGCTTGTCCAGCCTGAAAGGGAATTGAAAGTTTTCACTAAGTAAAGGCAACATGTCAAATCCCTAAATTATCAGATTATTGTTAATTATCAGCTAACTGATTACTAATAATTATCAGCTTACTGATAGTTTAGGGATTTGATACTACATTAGCAGGTTACTGATTTTTAGGCTGAGAAAGTTGGGGCTGCTCAGCCTGCAGAGGAGAAGGTTGTGTGGAGAGCTCACAGCACCTGCCAGGGGCTGCAGGGAACCCAGAGAGGGACAATTCCTCAGGGACTGCAGGGCCAGGACAATGGGAATGGCTTCCCAGGGCCAGAGGGCAGGGCTGGATGGGATCTTGGGCAGGAATTGTTCCCTGGCAGGGTGGGCAGGCCCTGGCACAGGGTGCCCAGAGCAGCTGGGGCTGCCCCTGGATCCCTGGCAGTGCCCAAGGCCAGGCTGGACATTGGGGCTGGGAGCAGCCTGGGACAGTGGGAGGCGTCCCCGCCCATTGCAGGGGGGGGCACTGGATGGACTTTAAGGCCCCTTCCCATCCAAACCATTCTGGGATTCTATCATCCTACTTTAACAGCCTAAAACTAACATCAAGTTCTTTGTAATCCTATCCTCGCCATCCCAAATAGGAGCAGCCTGTAACTTTTCCAGGTATTACCAACATGAAGTGCTGAGTCACCATTTTGCCAGAGCAGAACAACAAAGAAGAATAAGAATATTAGAATGGAGCCACAACAACTGTGTAAGGAAAGATTTTAACAGTGCACAAAACTAACTGATTAGAAATTATCACTTCTAATCAGTTATGCGATTTTTAGATGTTCTCCCCACTAAAAGTGTGCCATAAACTTTTCCTTTGGATAGGATTCTACTCTAAAAGCATGACTTGTTTTCCAGGAGTATATTTTCTTAACATTAGTTACTATTTCCTAGAAGCATCTTTCCTTTTTTCAAGGATAATTTACCAATAGAGAACAATAACAAAATCTTATTTCCTTTGCCAAAAGGCTCTGAAAAACCTTATTTACTGTGATACCAGGCCTTTTAAAATGCTGCTGCTGCTGAAAGCTTTTGACTTTCAGCGTGTTTTCTTTTGTCATTTCATAAAATGTGTAATGTCACTTTATATCTCTAGTTTCTCCATATCTCTCCCCCTGTCTGTCTCTTTCTATAAAGCACTTTCATGCATTGTTTAGCTGATGTCAAGAGCTGTGGAGAACAGGTAAGTAGTTCTCCCATTGACTGCTTAGGCAATTCACAGAACATCATAATAACAGAACAAAACAGCAGAGAACAGTAAAAATCTGATGAGAGCTCAGAGTGCAAAGGGTGAACCTTGTACTTTCCCACAGCTTGAAACAGTAATTTATTTTTTTTTTAGCACACTGTACTGTAGCACTATGTGAACATACATGCTATTAATGACCTTACCACCAAAGCTGGCAAGGATGAAAAAAAAAAAAAATAATACAAGGATAAAAAAATACAGACTTTTCTAAAACAGAGGCAGTTAGAAGGGAAATTAAATTTTACTGAAGTATTCCATGGCTGTAGAAAGATCACAATCTCACAAAGTGTTGTGTCTCCTGCTGATGAAGCTGATGAATTAATGGGAAAGGAGATAAAGAGATGGAAAGAATCTGGCCCCCAAATCTGCCAGACAGCTTTCAAAGGATTCTTCCTCTCTTTTTTCTTGGGTAATAGGAGGAACTACTGAAAAGTAATCCTTTCTGGGAGAGCTGCTGTGGGGGGAGGGAAAGAATCTGAACCTTTATCTTTTTACGTAAAGATAAACTGGAAAAAAACAAAACAAAACAAAACCAAACCAAAACCCAACTTCTCAAGTGTCTTGCTTCAAGAAAAGGCATTTTCCCTTTTTGGTTTTGCAAGAAGGACTTGCCTGTGAGGGATCAGGTGGAAATCTATTCTGAGTCCTGTCTTTTAGTGAGGAATGGAGCTGGATACTCCTGGCACCTTTGGGACTGTAACGTGGACAGGCTGCTGGAGAGTTGCAAATATCATGGGCTGGAGAGTTCTGCAACAGCTCCTCTCTTGTAACGTGCTGCCAATTCCTGATTTCATCTTTTTCTGGAACTAATTTTAGTTTTTACAGTTTGTGCTGGGTCTGAGTAATGCAGTGGATACAGCTCATCCAAGGACACTCCTCTGGCAGCTTTGAATACTAAGCCACTACTTAAAAAAAAATTAGAAAGCGCAAAATGTGAGTTTTTCTTCTGTTGACAAGAGGTATGAAACTCAGAGCTTGAAAGTTCTGAAGTAGAGGGGAAGTGCCCCTCTCAGTCACTCCTCTGTGTGTTCACAGGCTGCTCATTTTGCTCACAGATTTATGGGCTCAAGAAAAGGTTTGGCAAAGTCCGTGCTCAGAGCTTGGCTGTGAGCTATAAAGTGTGAGGATCACAGAGAGAGAACTTAACTTCCATAACTCTGCAGGGATCACACCACCAGTGAGTAACAAAAACACACAGAGATTTTTGGCTCTTTGCAGAAGCCTGAGAAGTCTCTTAGGACCAACATAGAGTGCACTTAAAAATCAAAGGCTTGAGGGGATGCCCAATAAAGTGACATCCAGTGGCAAGGTCAACCAGAGCTCTTCACCTCTGCAGTCACAGCATTCTCCTTTTAAATCTGGCAAAATCAGTGCTGAAGATGTCACAGTTTCAATGGTTGGTTAAACAGTTCCTCCCAAACCAGATTTTCAAGCTGGACACTTTTTTTCAAGAAATATTATAGATTGCTATAGGTTCAAAAAAGAGTTTTCATATATAATTAGTTGCATAAAAAATAATGAATGAATCACTTAATCGAGTTTGATGCCAAAAGTTCGTGTCATGCTGAACAATTTTGATTTAAAGAACATTCTTGGTGGAACTACATGCATTTTTTTTCTTATCTTTACCATTTTTTTCCCTTATCTTGATTTACTCCTCCAAAAGAGCACCCTAAGGACAGGTAAATTCTAGGGCAGGTGAAATGGAGTTAGGACAAGGCTGATGAGGACAAACCACCACAATACATCAAGAGCAATGCAGCACTCTTCAGAAGCAGCCATCATATCAGCTAATTAGGAATAGCTAAATCTATAATGAAATCCAAATTTTTAATACCCAAGACTTGATTAGCTCTTACCTCCTCACCTAAAATAGTTATTTTTTCAGAATCTCTAGAAGAAAGCTTAATTAGTTCACTTTCAGAGTTACCCTAAAGAAACAATAAATGGTACAAAAGAAAACAACACTAGAAAAAAGAGTGTTGTCACACAGGAGGAGAGGTTTTCATGTATGAACCTCAGAGAAGAGAAGGCAGATTTTTCAGCTAGACCAATTAGTAGTAAGTGTTTCAAAAAGTAGAATTAACAAAAGAAAAATAATTTATGAGAGGACTTTTGCACTACAAGGGAAGGAACTAACCTGTTTATTTAAGTTAGCAAAAAATTTCTTGTGCTTTAGAGAACTTAAGTATCTGAGTATTAGTAATTTGCCATGGCATGAAAGCTAATATGCAGAATAAGAAATATTGTCCCCTAAATTATATATTAAGATAAAAAATTAACCCATAAACTTTTTTCACAAGTGCATCTGAAAAACTCTGCAGGTCTGAGAACATAGTCAGCTATTTGAATAATCTATCAAATGTGGAGAATTGCTAAAGAAGTGTGACTGGAGTGAAGGGCTCCTGCTGGGGAAGTAAATGGCTACAAAGCAAGTGGCCTGGGGAGTGTGATGAAGTGTGGCTGCCTGCTCGCTGCAGAACACCCACTGCCTTCTGTGATTTTACATCTTGGACATCAGTTTTAATTCTCTGCTTTCTCAGCATTGCATGTGCTCCATCCTGCTCAGATTTCACATGGTAAATGCTGTGCTGAAGTCTGGATGTGGGTCTGCTGTTGTAAAAAAAAAAAAAAAACAAGCCTATAGGTGATGAAGCAAAAAATTCACAGACTTTGAAAGCCACTGAAGATCCACTGGCTAAAAATATCAGAATCATTATTTTATAGCTGCCCCCAGAAATTCTTAGAAACTAAATATTGTGATTTTGAGTTATGAGTTAAATGTTGAGTTAATATTTGTATTCATCACTTGTGTATGAGTCAAGGAGAAATGGAATTAAGTATTAAAACTGGATATGGAAAGTTCTGTCATAGAATCCCAGAATCATGGAATGGTTTGGGTTGGAAAGGCCCTTAAAGCCCATCCAGTGCCACCCCTGCCATGGGCAGGGACACCTCCCACTGTCCCAGGCTGCTCCCAGCCCCAATGTCCAGCCTGGCCTTGGGCACTGCCAGGGATCCAGGGGCAGCCCCAGCTGCTCTGGGCACCCTGTGCCAGGGCCTGCCCACCCTGCCAGGGAACAATTCCTTCTGTATCTGTAACCTAATTTTCCCTCTTTCAGTTTGAAGCCATTCCCCCTTGTTCTGTCACTCCAGTGTCTGATGAAAAATCCCCCTCTGGGTTCCCTGCAGCCCCTGGCAGGTGCTGTGAGCTCTCCACACAACCTTCTCCTCTGCAGGCTGAGCAGCCCCAGCTCCCCCAGCCTGGCTGCACAGGGGAGGGGCTCCAGTCCCCTCAGCACCTCCGTGGCCTCCTCTGGACAGTTCCCCGTCCTCCTTGTGTTGGGAGCACCAGAACTGAATGACTGTATCAACTTCTCATATTTTAGAACTCAAAAAAGTCTCTTATTTCTTCAGCTGACTTTACACTTATTACTGAAGAAATAATTAATAGATGTTTTCACATTATTTAAGATTTCTTACTTACTTTTAATGTTTGGAGATCTCTAAATCTTAAGAATAAACATCTCAGCCCCTCATCCCATCAGTTGCACAGAGCTGTAGGAGACAGCCTGCTCCCTCTTCCTACAGAATATTTCCATTGCTCTCTGGATAGCAATGAGGATCAGTTGCTGGAGGATGAATGTACACTTCCATTCATGCTTTTAACTCCAGGGGGTTGCCAAAAACAGAGAAAAAGAACCATCTGTATTTTTACTCAGCAAATTAAAGATATAAAACCAGACAGAGTAGGCATAAAATATTCCCCTATAAAAATACTTCATTAGAAGTTACTTTTTAATTTATGTTTAACTTATGCTCTCTCTCTATTAAAAATCTCACTAAATTAGTTAAAGACGTTAACACTAAGACTCTCCTGGAACTTTTATTTCTTTTTACATTGCTCCACTATTTATCTTAGGATTTTTTTTTTCTTTTTGCTTGTTTGTTTTTTTTTGGGATTTTGTTTGTTTATTTATTTGTGGGATTTTGGTTTTTGTTTGTTCAGTAGGTTTAGGTTTTTTTGGGGGGAGTGGTCTTTTGGTTTTTTGGGGTTTATTTGTGAGATTTTGTTGTTGTTTTTTCTTTTCTTTGTTTTTTTTTAGCAACTCAGGGTGCCAGGATCACTGGCACAGATGGTATGCAGATAATTTTTTGATATTATGTAGATACAGAAGAATAATACATCTAAAAACATTCAGTGGTGAAGTCAACCCATGCAGTTAGACCTGCTGAGATACAGAAATCCTTTTCCAATATCTCCTGAACTATGGAAATCAGCAGCATTCTGTCTGCATGGTCAGTATCTTGTAATTAATAGCAAGTTTAAGGAACTTCCCGATTAGCCATTTAGCAGACTTTATAACTTCATTTTTTTTCACCATGGGAAAAGAGAAGGGAGGTGCAGAGAAACTGAATTAGCTGAGGAATTATGTTCCAGAACACAATGCAAGAGCCATTATGTGCTTTACCTCACTGCCTCTGCAAAGTGTATATATGATCCTAATTCCCAAACTAAGCTGGGAGTCCAGTAGCTTGCCAAAATTTGCTAATCACTAGGAAACATGTAACTTGTTCTGAAGTCAATAGTTAACAGTTGGCAGGAGCATAGCCTTTGGTTTGGAATTGATTTTGCATTTGTTCAGGGATGACATTCGTGCTGACAAGTGAGGCCAGATAATTCAGATTTATCAGTTCTGACTTGCTGAATAACCATGTCAGAGAGATGATGGATGGCTCCCAAACTGGCACTACGACACTGCTTGGAGAAGGTGATAAATAAAAACTTTATCCCTCTCTGTGCTGCATAGGTTACTTTTCCAAAATGTTAAATGGCATTATCAAAAAATCATGGAATGGTTTGGGTGGGAAAGGACGTCAAAGCCCATCCAGTGCCACCCCTGGCATGGGCAGGGACACCTCCCACTGTCCCAGGCTGCTCCCAGCCCCAATGTCCAGCCTGGCCTTGGGCACTGCCAGGGATCCAGGGGCAGCCCCAGCTTCTCTGGGCACCCTGTGCCAGGGCCTGCCCACCCTGCCAGGGAACAATTCCTGCCCAAGATCCCATCCAGCCCTGCCCTCTGCCACTGGGAAGACATTCCCTGGCTCCTGGCCCTACATGTTCTTATAAACAGTCTCTCTCCATCTTTCTTGTAGGCACCCTTCAGGATACCAGTCTCTTCCCACACCTATAAACATTCAACAATTGATAAAACCTCTATTTGAACAGTAATTTTTAGACGAGAAACACCGAGGTCTCCATGCCATGAAAAGGCTTGGGGCTTAAATCAGCTTGGACTAGTCATTAGTGTGAGGAGAGAAGGCTTCTCACAAAGAACTCCCCCCAGTTCCCCAAGCCATTGCCCCCAGAGACAAGAAAAGCAAAGTTCATTTCTGACAGTGGATTGACAGCCCCTGGTTTTGTCTGAAATGCCAGTTCATCATCAGTGACATTTATGACCAAGAATGGAGCAGATCCTTCAGCTGCTGCTGGGGTCGAGGGCATGTGGGGAGGAAGGCCATGGATGCATCATCTCTGGCTGACTGCCATCTGGGAGGAGAGCAAGGCTCTGAAGAGAATGAGGAGCCACCCCTGTGGCTTGCAGGACCTGGGAGAGATGAGCAGGTCCTGGCAGGCTGGATGTTACTGCCGCAGTGCTCTTTCCGGCCAGCACACTGTCTGAACACACCAGGCAATCTTCTGCCTGCCCCAGAGCAGGGGATGGAGGCTGAACGCAGAGCAGGAGGGCAGGCAAAGCTCTGTCTCGGGTTCACCTTGCCCACCCCTGGCAAGGGTGTGCGGAGGAGGCAGGAAACAAATGCAGGGACTTCTCCGTGTGGGCAGGGAAGGGTTTATTGGAGAACACAAAAAAACGTGGAAAAAGCCCAGAAAGTGAGGCTGGCGTGGGGTCTTATACCCTTACATAGTGGGCATGGAAAACACATAATTGTGGATGCTGAAAAAGCTTCAGCAGTGAATTTCTTCAGCTCTCTAGAATTTTGTGAGAGCTCTGTCTCTCCCATGCAGGCTATCTAAAACAAAGTTACCAGTTTTGTAAATATTCACACCTGCAGATGGTTTTGCCAGATTGTTATGGCTTCAGCTAGAAAAAACATTTGGGAATGGACGTCTTGGAGTTGCGCCAATCCTCTCGAGGGGGGCATGGCAGAGGACCAATTACTTTATGCCATTTAACTCGCTTTTTGTGAACTAACATATAAAAACCCTGGGAAAAAAACATTAAACCAGCCTTGCTGTCATTGATACCTGACCCTGGACTTGGTGTGGTTTTTCTAGGTGTCCGTGTTGCAACAGCGACACATAATAACCAATAAAATATCTGTATGAGGTAGAACAAATGTGGGGAGAAGGGATTAGAGTGAATGGGAGAAGGAGTAGGTGGGGGGCAGGGGAGTAACAGGGGCCCATCAACCACCAAGTAACATAGAACTTTCTGGAAAGGCAACCAAATATGGAGAATAAGGGGAAGGGAGGGCAGCAGCCAATAGTCTGCATATTTTTCACAGCCTTTTGGGTGCTCACTGTAACTTCAAGGCCCGTGAGCTGTGGAGGCATCAAACCAATGGACCCTTTGTTCTGCTTTGTCCAGCTGACCATGGCTCACCGCCATGTGTAGCAGAGCCAGTTCTGTTATGCTAAGGAATACTTCACTGAGTCCGGGAAGAGCTGTCTGAGCATGTCAGACCCTGAAGAACATGGTCCAAATTGTGGAAATCATAGAAATTAATCGGATTCTGCATATATTTTATTCATTTCCTCCATCATCATTGCCCATGGTGGGGCTGTGATTAACGGACACTATGTAGAAATATTTACAGAAAGCATATTTACAGAAAACAACTTCAAGGAGAAAATTATTGCAATTAATAATTCAGCTGTCATGTCTCTAATGGTTTATGTAATAATTAGTAAAAATCCACAAAACATTTTAAGTTTAAGGGGTATCCAACTATTTAATTCTCTTTTATTCTTACTGGAACAGCAATGTATATCTTGATTTCTGAAAATGGATGTACTTCAATCTTGAACTATTCAAGGACATCTATATGTAAAACTCTGTTTTCATGAAGGGCTTGTTTATTTGTTTTTTTTTTTTAATTATCAGTTTCAATCTTTTTTTATAGGATAGGAATATCCTTCTACGATTTGACTCTAGGCACATTATCTCAGAGTTGAGAAAACAGAGACTCTATAAAAACCACAGGTTTTAATAACGCTGAAGAGACAGAATTAGCTGATTCTTTCATTAAGTTTTCCTCTGCCTGCTTTAAAACTCAAAGTACCTCTCTCTAGCAGTCTGTTAATACAGTATTGCAATCACTGTAAATGTTCATGACCTCTCAAATGTGGCATTTAGTGTTTAATTACCAGCTCAGGAATAGACAGCCTAAGACTCACAAGAGAAGATAATAGTCAAGAACAATTTCATATTCTACCTTATAAGCACAAGACAAAAATTGATATTGAGCATTGTTGACCCATTTCTTTCTTATTCAGCTATATAAACAACTGCTCATTAAGTATCATAAAGAACAAATATTGTGTAAAACAGATTTCTTATAAAATAAGTAAAGAGCTACATAAAAGCAATCACCATTTGGATAAGTTGTTCTCAAAATTCTTATTATGTTGGTTAAAAAAAAAAAAAGTGTAATTCAGTATTAAAAAGCAGACCTTCTACATCCACATAGATTCTGACCATCTGGAGAGACAGACATATTTGCCAATATAGAAATCATTGCTTGATCACTTAAAGATATTTGGAAAAGGTAACCACTTCTCCCCTGAAATATATATTTTTGCTTGTAAGTGTCACTGGCCATAATCTGTGCATAATTTACATATTTATATATGTATATATATATTTATTTATAACACATTATAAAGTACAATAAATTAAATCTTATAAAAGTGATTTAGGCAATAATAATTTCAGGGCCAAATCCACACTGGCTTGCAAAGTAACTTCCAGACTGCCTTTGTGTTATTATTGCTAACTAGATAACGAGAGTCTCGTGTAATAACAACCCATAGTTCCTGGGTTTAGTACAACATTCACCTGTAAATATGGAAACACTCCCATGTGGGACAACACAGCTGTAGATGTCTATTTTTTATCTCATAAATCATTCTTTCATTGCTGTGCCACGATTGGCAAAGTAACTCATTAAAGGTGTGCACCAATGGATCCTAAATCTGTCATTTTACCAGGAATCCTATGTACCCAAGCTTTGTCACAAAACTGTTCCAGCTGTTGTTCGACTGCCAGGGAATCCTTGAAGGCTGAACATCTGCATCAGTAAAACTCTGAGACCTGTCACAAAGTTGCTTCTTAAATATCGTGTCAAGAGAACAGAGCCATCTGTTCTCAGGTATCACTGAAGTGCCCAACATTGATTCCAGGACTTTTCTGGCATAACTAATACAGGAACAGACAGACACCCTGACAGAAGAGCACTCAGCTGCTGCAGGAACAGATCCACTGCAGCATTCCAAGGTTTAGTGCAAATCCCTTGGGATTTCTTGTAGTCTGACTCCTGCAAATTTGTGAGAGGCATAAGTCCATTTTCTTATTTGTACCTTAGAAAGGTATTAAAATCATGTTTTCTCTTTATCTTTTCTTTTTTTTTAATGTTTCTCTTCCTCGTTAACATCCACACTCATTTCACAAGGCTCAAAGGTGATACATCAATGGTATTTATGGGCTTTTTTTTTTAATAAAAATAGAAGTATGTGGAGAAGAAGTTCCAAAAGATAATTTCACTCAGCAAAATGGAACAGTAGGAAATTCCAGCTCATAGGAGGTTCCATGTCATTCTGTTGACTTCAATAAAACTGTGCTGGTGTCTGGCAGCCAAGAATTTGCCCATCTGTCCCTGCAACCAGGCCTTGGTGTGTCTTCACAGTCAGCACTGCAGCATCTGAGTCAAGCAGATCAAATTGGAAAGTTGAGTTCTAAATGCCCTTGTGACAACAGCTATAAACTGAGAAAGATTTCAAAATAGTAGTACAGCTATAAACCATGATAGAATATTCACTTCATAATTCACATAATCTCCTTGAACAGGTTGAAATCCCAGAAGCAGCTGTCCTTGCTAAAATTGGTGTCAGGAGGACTGCTAACTCCTGCATGCAGTTAATGGGTGAGGTTCAGCTTCTCCCTTCTCCTGGTGAGTGCCTGGATCCATGTCCAGCCCCACCTGAGGAATTCAGTGCTTTTCTTGAAGCCTGCACTGAAGTATAGGACACTGAATCACCACAATGTTCTTACCATTCATACCTGCAATGCTTCTCCAGAGACTAAATAACATAATTCCTAAGATTTATTGATTCTGAAAGAGTATCAGTGAGGCAGGGTGCTTCAAATGTCCATTAGCATGCACTGCTCAGACTGCCAGAAGGAAGAAAAACAACAACAAAAAATAGGTGGGTCTGAAGCATCAACAACGACATGAAAATCCCTGAAAGCCTCCAGAGCAGCTGGAAACAGGGAATCCAAAACACACAGTATTCCCTCCTTCTGCAAGGCTTCACAATCCCACTCCATAGGACCTGGGACACAGATGAGACCAAGGAAAGACTTGAAGGAACATATTTGGATGGGGAGGCAGAGGCAAAGGGAGAATGATTTCTCAGAGAAGCTTTTAGTTGTCGTTTCATTAAAAGCAGCCTGAAAAGAAGCCACAGTTTTTGATACTTCCACTGGAGCCTCACTGTCCTACATATTCTCATTGGAGAGGGACAGTTCCTCAGGAACAGGAGTGCCAGGAGCCAGGGAATGGCTTCCCAGTGCCAGAGGGCAGGGCTGGATGGGATCTTGGGCAGGAATTGTTCCCTGGCAGGGTGGGCAGGCCCTGGCACAGGGTGCCCAGAGCAGCTGGGGCTGCCCAGGTGAGATTAGATTGCAGAGTTCCTAGGAAAAAGTTTCACGTTTCCACCACTTCCCCAGAACGACAATTCTTCTAATGCTTCAAACATAACTGCTATGATTCCATGGATGCTTGTAAAATGAAAATTGGAACTTCATTAGAAACAGAAATGTAAAAAATTACTTAGTTCATGAGCAGTCCATCCCAAGAGTGTATTCATCAACACTCCATCACCTTATCTTCATCTCCATTTCATATTACATTTACAGGGTTTCCATTACAGTATTTCCTGCTGAGTCCAAGGCCAGGTTGGACATTGGAGCTTGGAACAGCCTGGGACAGTGGAAGGTGTCCCTGCCATGGCAGGGGCTGCACTGGATGGACTTAAAGGCTCCATTTAACCCAAACTATTCCATGATTCTATAATCTCCCCATGCATGATCACAGTCAACTCCTGTCCCCTGAGCTCATCTGTGCTTCAGTGACAGTAACTCGTGTTGCCACTTGGTACAGAAATGGGACATTTCCAGGTTCTTGGCTGTTAAATTTGCTCTGTGCACTTGTTCACCAGTCCCTGACTTTCTGACATTTGAAATGCACTGTGAGAATCACTTCTTGGTCAAACATTTGTGTGATGCTATGGCTGCTCTTAATTATTTATTGTGGTTTTTTCAGATGATGCAAGGTCTGGGAATAGTCATCCTGCCTATTGTCAGTTTGATGTTTGCTGTTTGAGGTTTTTTCCCCAGGAGCACTCTGATGACATTAGGAATGGAACATAAAACAAACCAGCAAACAAGCTACTGCAAACTGTGATAAATATGCTGCATTTGCACACACAAAAAGCATCAGGTTTGTTTGTTTGTTTTTAAATTATTCTAAATTGAATGATTTTTCTTCTCTTATCAAAGTCACTGTCTTTAGCAGCATGGAGCAATTAAGGTGAGAAAAGTTCTGCTCTGACTTGCACTCCACAGTTCCTGCTATTGAGTCACCATTAACCCATGCTGCTGTACCAAGAAGTTTATTTGGAAGGTTTCTTGTTAAAAAGATGATTCATGTGGCCATGCTTAGTTTGAGATCTAACAAAGGAGTAACTGGAGTTGGTCTGGCTGTGACTAAGGCATTGCTGAAAGAGCTGCGTCAATGAAAGTGCAACTTTATTCAATACAGGAAAAAATCAGGAAAGGAAAATGCAGGAAAAGTGAAGAAAGCTCTTACTTACAACAACAGGACTCACCAAACCCTCGTCAGGCAGAAGAGCCCGAGATGGAGAGCATTTGATATCAGCACTAAAACATGCTGACACTTAATTCTCCTCTGCTCTTCCCAGTCCCTTTTGAGAACTCTCTGCACAGTGTGTCACTGGATTTGTCTTTCATGTGCTCTTAGTGGGAGCAATAGAATGATGGCATTGTCTCTGCCTAATCTGTACAGTGGCAATTTGAATGCATTTAGTTCCTACCTATTGTTTCAGGTGACAGGTGCCAACCCCCACTCCCAGTCTACAGCATCATTCCAAAGGCACGGAATATGAAATTTCATATTCCTTCAGCCAAGAAGGAAGAGACAAGGATTTGGAGAGAGATAATTCCCTCAGCTGCTATTGTATTTGCCAAAGGTCTCCCCTGCTCTATGCTAGATCAGTGCTCCTGATTTAGCAGAGCCACATTACTCAGTGCAGAACTGGGGGACAGGAGAGCACTCAGGCTTTGGACATTTCAGTTCTGCAGGAGAAAGGACAGCAAGGACAGAGACTGTGTACTGTAAATGGGGAGGCCACCCCACCAGTTTGTGTTTAGATTTGTCTTTGAGGCAAGTCTTCAACAAAAAGGTCTCTTAGACATCCAGAAATTGCTGGAAGCCATGACTTTACATTCCATTGCCAGCTGAGGATACCAAATCATAAAAACTGAAATATAAGTACACATTATTGTAATTCATTGTATCTATCCCTCATCAGAACTAACAGTGTTATTCTCTGCTGATTTTTAGCATAAAACATGCTTAGAGACCTGGCTACAATAAATAAATGGGGAAAGAGAAATATTCCAGAATTCATAATTATGTGACATGCTTGTTTATTTGTATATGGATTAAAAAATCCAGAAGCATTGCTATTTACTAGAAAGCAGCTACTCCTGCCAATAAAGAATGAGTTAAAACATTCATGTTGAAGACACCACTGAAGTACAAAGTTGGAAAACTTGTTGCTTCTGGAAATTTAGGTTATTTTCTCATTTTAGGTGAGTGGAGCTTTCAATGAATTTGTCAATACCATCACTGACTTGCTTGAGTGTATTAAAATATATATGTGTGTCACATTATGTGTGGAACTAAGCTTTCAAATGTGTTGGATATACCCCTTTAAATTAGAACTATAGCAGCTGATTTTGCTCTTAAAATAATAATAATAATAAAAAGGATAATAATTACACATAGGAAACCAACTTTTAGCCCACAAAATGAGAGCTCTTTCTTTTTGCAGGGACTTTTTTCAGGGTGGCTCCACTGAAGGCAAGGTAAGGTAACCAATGGCACAGAGCCACAACCTCACTGAAATGCAAATGGTGCTGCAGAGTGCCAGGGAATGTTTGGCTTACTGGAAGAAAACTGACCTTGAGAATAATTCAATTTCCTTTGTCCAAGAACTATCATCACTAATCTGCAGTGTAGTTCATTTGTAATTAGTGTTCAATCAGGGAAATTCCTGTATTTGTTAACAAAAAATATTGAGTGCTTAAAGGGACCAATAAAAACAACCTACAGATCCATGCTTCTAATTTAGACTTAACACAGTGAGATCCTTTCCTCCTTGTTCTTATGGAAAACTAACTAAAGTGTGCAACTAATTTTCTTTGATTTCCACATCATGCTGCTGCTTAGATATATCAGAAACATTTCACACCTTGAATTCTGAAATATTTCACACTTTTTAGTTCTCCAGAAGTTCCTTAAACCTTTACAGATCCTGCAAGAACATTTACAGATCCTGCAAGAATGAGATCCTGTGAGGAGTGGACAAGGACTCTGAGCTTGCCTGGTCTGGGGAAAAGGAGGCTGAGGAGGGGGTGACCTCACTGCTCCCTGCAGGGGGATGTGGGGAGGGGAGTGCTAAGCTCTCCTCACGGGATCCAGGGACAGGACACATGGAATGGCTCAAACCTGCACCAGGGGAGGTTTACACTGGAGATTAGGAAGCATTTCTTTACCCAGAAGGTGGTCAAGCACTGGAATGGCTTCCTGGAGGGGTGCTTGATGCCCCAGGTCTGCCAGGGTTTCAAAGACATTTGGAAATTCCATTAAAAACATGTTTGAACTTTGTCAGCCCTGGGTTGGTTGGGCACTGGGACTGCAAGATCCTGGTCCAACCCTTCCAAATGAAACAGTCTATTTATCCTATCCTATCCTATCCTATTCTCTATCCCATCCTATCCTACCCTATCCTATTCTCTATTGTAGTGGTTTTATGGTCAATTTATGCACTGTTCCCTGATTTCTGTGAGACAAACCATTAGG